>JAMXBD010002976.1:0-148951 GCA_024138025.1 Combretum micranthum
TTGTTGGTTTGTATTAAAAGAAGTAATATGTAAGGTGTGATGTGATTAAAGTTGTATGGGAAGGTAAATTGTAAGGTATAGGTATGGTAGAGTGTAAGAATAGAGTGTAGAAAAAGTAGGAGATAGATGAATAGTAAGAATAGTAGAAAAGTACTATGAATAGTAGAATAGACAATTAAAATACCGATAGTAAAGAAAATACACGTAAAAGGCCTATATCTGTTATTTTTAGATACCGAAAAATTCTAAAACTGATATTTTTGAAAACCTTATATTTTTACGAATCTATTGGTGTTGTCGGAATATTTTTGCTATCTGGTGCTCCGGGGCACGGTTTTTGAAAACTGATCCCGATCGGATCCGACGGACACTAGAAAAAATTTGAATCTGATATTTTTAGGCTTCCCTATGTTATTACGAACCGTTTTCCACCATTATCTCAATTTCGTTTTCTAGGGTTTAAGAATACGGGATTGCCGGATCTAGATTCACTAGACTAATCATAGAACTAGGTTAATTTTAGGGTTTCGTTTCAACTTCCGGTTCTTAGGGTTTGCTAATATTATCGAAAAATCTAGGGGCTTACAATATGTGGATGGACTTACGCCCTCCATCCCGGGTTAGCAGATTAACGAATCCTGCGGTACGACGCCGTTTAAGCTCACGGTCAACTGAACAATAATTCGTTTTATGGATCATGATTAACCAACTATTTCGTTTTATGGATCACGATTAACCAACATGTTCGTTTTGTGGATCACGAAAAACCAACCAATGCTAATGCTCCATCCCCGTCATGATATGAATGAGTCCAATTATAATTGAGGTCAATTATATGTTAATTCAATTCTTTTAAGTGACCAACAATGATTCGCAGACAATCCATATAAATACTAGCTAATCAACCAATAGATTAACACTCGGTTTCGATATTTCTTAAGTTCTATTTCACACATCAACAGCAGCCAAATATATAATTCCCATATACCCCATCATACTTATCCATTTTTATCTTTACCTACACCACTAGTGCCACTAATCAATACAATCACAAATATTAATTGAGAGTGGAAGTAGTACTCACTCGGCCATTGGACGCCGGTCTTTTTAGTAGTAATAGTCGGGAGGTAGGGTGTCGTCTTGCTCGGGATCACCTATCACATAAGAATAACCCTAATGAGATTCTCATCATTTAGCTAATCCAAGCTATGCATCTAAACTAGATGAATTCGCAGTTCTCGCTATTTGCAGAAGCTCCGACTTAAAACGGCCATAACTTGGTCATTTTAACTCATAATTTCACAAATTTTATATCGATCTCTATCTACTTCGAAAGATCTATCTATTTCTAGTATTATTTTCAAGTTTTGAAAATAGTATGGCCATGGAACAGTAGGATCAGATCTGTTTCGTAAATCCTCCAATTCCGAAAAATTGTTTTGCTTTTGATGAAAATGCTCCTAGTTGATGATTCATGGATGAATGGTATATGAATGAATTCCTAACATGAATGTCATGTAATGAAATCAATATAGGCATGGTCTTGATGATTTTTGATGATGAACTCTTATGAACTCCTAATTGTTATAAAATTCCATAAAGGTTATTTCTAAAAAGCTATTCTTCCCAACTTTACATTCCCTAGGGTTTCTATGATTTTATTCTTGAAATTTACTTATTATCTAAATAAAAATGAGTTCTCCAAATCTATATTAATCACGACCTTCATTTATGCATAAGAATCCACATTTTTCATTTGTTAAACATGTTTTTACACAAGCTACTTGTAAAGATCCGAATTTTGTAATTTCATTTTCTTGCATTTTCTTTATGAGAAACTTGTTTAGTGCATCAAAAATTGAATTTCCAATATATCTATCATCTAAGGATTTCATTTGACTCATAAAACATGCCATCTAAGCTCGGATACTAAGTGTTCATATAGGCACCATCCTAAATTACGAATTTTGCTTCTAATCATCATCTCAATATTTTTCATTCTAACTCCACTACTTGTTTCACATTTTAATCACGCCTAAACTCGTCTAAACTTATGAAAATCATTCCTTAAGGGCATCTATTACATATACCTTCCAATTTTTATGAAAAATATGAGTTTTAAAGTGGTTTTGGTGGTCTTTAAGGTAGGGTTCTCATTCCATCCGAATTTCCAACAAATCATTTCTAACAAAACCTTTTTCCTTTCAACTTTCTTGCCTTCCATACATGAAGATCCACTACCTATCGTACCTATATGTAAACAAGACTACATTTTTATGATCATTCATGCATGAAATTTAAAATAACATGAACATAGATGTAGATGAAGATATAGATGTCTAAACATTAGATCTACTAGATATGATGCATGAATCATAAATCTTATGGCATGAACATCAATATATATACAAGATCTCTACTTTACATGCATGAACAAGAGAATATCTTAATAAAACTCATTTAAACACTAGATCCATATCTTGTGATGGCTTGATATTCTTGTTCAAGTGTTTTCATGTCCTAGCATATGCTCATTGGGATTAAAGGTGAAAACACACAAGAAATAGCTTTGCCATTACAAGATCTAGGAAGAACAAAGCTTAAAATCAACCTACCAATAGGGATCAAAGGTGGAAATGAAGAGGATTTGAGTTGAAAATGTGAGAGGAAGAGGGAGGGGGGCTCACGGCACTAGTAGGAGAGAAAGAGAGAGTTTTTCTCTTTGAAAAATTTTTGAACAAGTGAAAATGAAGAGAGAGAATGAACATTTAGTTTATATATTAAGTGGATTAGGGTTTTTAATTGAATAAAATAGCAAAATAAATCAAAATGAGAGGGGGAAAAGAGGGGAGGGGCCCGGCCATTGGTGGGGGGGGGGGGGGGGGGGGGGGGGTGGGTGGTGGGGTGGGGGTTGTGAGTGTGTTTGAAATTTGTTTAATTTGTAATTTAAGTAATTAAATATAATAATTGTAATAATTATTTAGAGACAAAATTCATTGGGAAAGAAAATTGAAATGAGTAGTTGTAAGGATGTAAGAATAGGTATGGGTAGTGTGTAGTGTAGGTTGTACTTGTGAATAGTAGACAAGACATCTACTTTACCGGTTGTAACGAAAACACGGGAAAAGACTATAACTGTAATTTTTATAGCCGGAAAATTATAAAATTGATATTTTTGGAATCTTATAAAATTATGGTTCTAATGAATATTCCGGAACATTTTTCTGAGTTCATGGTTCCGGGCACGCTTTTTCGTAATTGAGCCGAAGGCCCGGAATTGAAAAATTCGAATTTGGAACATTCAAAGGTCTAAAATATACTTTGAAACAATAATTCAATTTCATTTACTTTATAAGACTTTTTTATTATGAAACCGAAGGAAAGCCGGATTTAGGGTTCCTAGCTCTCTCTCTAAACTTAAACCGAACGGACTAGGGTTTCGCTTTTCAACTCCGGGGCTTTCTTAACTATTGAGATTATCGGGGTTTACAGAGATACAAAGGGAGGTTGTGTGTGCAGGAACAGGGAGATCTTAAAAAGGAAATACTAAAAGAGGCACATTATTTAAGTTATTCAATCCACCCGGGAGGCAACAAGATGTACCAAGAATTAAAGAAGTTGTATTGGTGGAATAACATGAAGAACCAAATAGCGGAGTATGTATCTAAGTGCGACACTTGCCAATCGATCAATATTGAGTATAGAAGACCAGCATGGGAATTAAAGCCTTTGCCAATACCTTAATGGAAGTAGGAGCATATCACTATGGACTTCGTTACTGCTCTGTTGAGAACAAGAGAGAAATTTGATTCGGTATGGGTGATTGTTGACAGACTTACTAAAGTAGCCCACTTCATGCCGATCAGAACCGGGTATTGATTGGATCAGTTAGCAAAGTTATACATCAAGGAAATTGTAAGACTACACGGAATACCGATATCCATAGTATTTAATAGAGACACTAGATTTGTTGGGAGATTCTGGACAAGTCTACATCAAGCATTGGGTGCTAAGGTTATTTTAGTATTGCTTATCATCCCTAGACCGATGGACAAGTTGAACGGATTATCCAGATTTCGGAGGATATGTTAAGGGCATGCATTTTGGATTTCAAAGATAGTTGGGTTGATCATTTGCCTCTAGTAGAATTTTCCTATAATAACAGTTACTAAGCATCGATTGAAATGCCACCTTATGAAGCCTTGTATGGCAAGTGTCACACACCAAAGGGTACCCTAAACGTAACAGTCTGCCGCATGCTAAACGAGACTTAAGAATCACTACCACAATCATTCAAAAGTCTTATATTAGAATGCAAGGCGTTCTCTTACGATAATAGAATACATACGCAGTTGGAGATAAATAGTTCAACTTGATAGAATAAGCATAAAAGCATAAACCATAGATATCTCAGGATCGGTTACAGAATACTAAGGGGCATTCCTTTGCTAATCAAAAGTCTAGATATTATCTTTTAAGAAAAACCTAATCGTTTAAGGTTTACTATGAAAGCTTATACAGAGCTAATCATAAACTTCTAATGGGAAACACTCCTAACTTTGCATTACCTGATTTAGCCAAGTCCGGGGACGCAACCATATATACAGGAACTGCATCAAAAAGAAACTATGAGGGTATAAGCTATGCTGGCTTAGTGAGTTGAACTTCCAAAATTAAATACTTCATCAAATAATTGGGCAAGCAAGTTATATTAGACAATCATATGAAATGCACAAGCACGTGAGCATACAATACATAAGACTTTCTGGGAGTACTATGTTGAATGGATTTACGCCCTCCATTCAAGGTTAGGTGTTTCAGGCCTAAACGACCATAGATTTCAATTTTTCTTATTTATATAGTGGTTGATTTAGGTGCTCACCCACTCACTAATTTTGTAGTTGATACAAGTGCCTACACCACTTCCATTTTAATTCAGACCTTTCATGCCAACAGTTAAGTTTTTCGGCCCACTCATTGCCTAGCTGTTATGCTTTCTTCCCATAAAGGTATAATAACAAATGTAATGTGACTCAACATATGGTATGCATGATTAATTTAATTATAAGATCATGGCATATTAATTAACAATTTATGGGCGATCATAGATATTGCAGACACTTCAATTCTATACTAAATCATACAAATATTTACAACAATTCCCATTTCGAAATTCTTATCATCAATTCAATCAAACAAAATTCACATGCGCATTTCAATTTTATCTTGTCCTAGTTCTAATGCCACTATTATTACAAGCACAATCAAGAGCATATAATTTAAAGATAGTGAACTCACTCAGCCATGGACACCGATCTTTAATGGTAGCGATCCAGAAACAAGAATTTTCCCTCGATTCAAAATCACCTAATCAAAAGAAATACCCAAATTTCATACTATAACTAATTCCAACTTATTAAATAAAGCTCTTGAGTTTGTAATTTCCGTGGTAGATGGAAATTCCAACTTAAAACCGCCATAACTTGATCGTTTTAATTCGGAATTTCGCAAATAATCTATCGATTTCTATCTACTTCGAAAGCTCTATATATTTATGATGTTATTCTTAAGTTTTGAAAACATTTATGTCTTGCAATGCTCGGATCAGATCTAATTTGTAGCTAAAACTTGCATTTTCGAAATTGTTTTGTGAAATTTGCATTATTTCTACCAAGTATACTATATATGCATGCATCATCTACAAGATATTGTCATGAATGAAATTATATGAGCTATCTATAAGTATTTCCTTAATGATTTTTTGGTTAAAAAGAATTTTTGGAAGAACTTTTACTTTGCAACAATGTCAAGAACTTTTGTTTGAGAAAACCAGCTTTATCTCTTTGAAACTCATCTATAATTTTACTAAGGTAATGCCTTGATGATTTATATACCTAATACCTTCATTATCTTAGTAAAATTCTTCATTAAAATTTTGGAAAATAGATGTTTAAATGTGGGTTTTGCCTAGTGACGAATTTTGCACAATTTTAGGAAATGAAAATATTGTTTGGTCCTAGTTTGGAAACCTTTCCTTTGTTTTAGGTTTATACTTTGATAAAATACATTTACTCTTATAAAAATCAAGTCTTTATTATATTATTCCTAAGCTTCTATTTTGCTATTAACATCTCATTTTGATATTTGGAAATAGTATTTAAATGGGGATCATTTTTAGATCCGAATTTTGGGAAAGTTGTTTTTGAGATTATTTCTTGTGGAAAACTTATTTAATCTTTCTAAAATTAAGTCTAATCAAACCTACTCCATAAGGCTTCCACTTCTTTAATAAAACTCTTGTTTTAGGATTGGAAAATAAGTGTTTTATTGGAATTTCACCCTAGTTACGAATTTAAAATTTTTGTTGGTGTTGAAACATAGATCTAACTCAACTTTTGTAACCCTTTTCTTGTTTTGAAAATTTCTCTTAATAAAACTAAGCTCATCTTATAAAAATCACTCTTTTATGATACTTATCACCTAAGCCCTTATTTTACATGTAAGATCTTCATTTTAGAGTTGGAAAATAGGTTTTCTAAATGGTTCTTTCTCAAGATCCGAATTTTCAAAAATTACTTTTTGATAGAAACAAAATAGATCTTGAGTTTTGGTAACGCCTTCATTAAGACTATCATATTACAAATCTTTTATGTATATAAGACAAGTAACTATGGCATTTATGTACTCTAACAAGTAGATCTACTATACTACTCATGTTATGGATGCAAATGCAACCTAAACAATATGTAGATTAGAGTAATAATAAAATTATATGCATAAAATTTCCATAAAAAATAACATATAACAATAATATAGTAAAATACTAGTAAATCAACTTAAATAACATGATCTACTCATTATGATGGCAAGGATATCATGCTTTAGTGTTTCCACATCCCTAGCATAAAGCTCAAGGGGACCTTTTTGGTGGAACCATACATGTATGATCCTGCCATTACATGTTTTTATTATGGTAGGGTCAAGATCTATTACCTATTTAGTGTTTGGAGAAGGAAACTTGAAGAAAAAAATTTGTGTGTGTGTGTGTATAAAGAAAGCTTATGGCAAGGAGGGAGGAGAGGGAGAGAAAAATTGTTTTTCCAAAGTTTGATTTGTGAGAAATGAGAGCAAGTGAAAAAGTGAAAGGTAAAAGAGATGTTGTAAATCCTCGAAATTTTGGATCCGAATTAAAGCTTAAACCCTAATCGAAAGTCAACCGGATTTCCAAGAGTCAACAAAACCCTAGTTTACCGTAATCGCTTAAGTCCGACATTGCCGTTTTCTCTAGCCCTAGAAAATGAAGTTGGAAAAGTTAGCTATAATAGTCCGTAATAACTATAGGTTATATAAAAGTATCAGATTGGAGGAATTCAAGTGTCCTTTGAATTCGATCGGACATAGTTCTTGAAAAACGTGTCCGAGAGTTCGGAATAGAAAAATTATTTCAAATATACCGTTAGACTCATAAAAATATAAGATTTTCAAAAATATCAATTTCGTAATTTTTCGGTAGCTAAAAATATCAGATATTACTTTTATACGCGTATTTTCTTACTACAGGCATTTAATTATCATGTCTACTTTTACATGCACTACTTTCTACTATTCTACACTATTCATCTGTCTCTACTTTTTCTTACAACCTATTCTTACAACCCATACACCTATTTCTTACATATTTTCATTTCCAATACAATTTCACATCTTTCATTTCTTACTTTTAATTAACAAAATAACAAAAAAATGAATTTCCCTCTCTCCTATGCATGAAAGTCGCCGGCCACCCCTCCTGATGTCCAATTTGTTTTATTTTTCACTTATTTAATTAACACAAATTATCTCCCACATTTTCCTATAAATACCCCCTTATACCTTCACTTCTTTCACACCACTTCTTTACTAAAGTTACTCTCTCAAAATCTCTCAAGAATTCTCTCCAAGAAGTCTCTTACAAGAAGTTCCTCTCTTCTTCTTTCTTTTAGGTAATATGCCTTCAAGAAATTCTTATGTTCATCTACTTAGTATGAATTTAGTGTGTGTTTTCTAATACCATGAAGGTTAAGAAAGCAACAATAGGTTCATACTTTGTTTTTGTTCATAATCACAATTCCTTTATGTTCCTTTATGTTTCCTTTATGTTCATAACTATCTAAATATCTATATAGCTATATATATTATTTAGAGCATATAAGCTCATTGTCTTGCAATTTATTTACCTTTCAATGCAATTTATTTACTTCATTGCAATTTATTTAATTTCAGGTTGTTCTTAAGACTAGTCTTTCTAGTCTTAGACTTGTCCTCATCAAGTCAAAACATTTTCTCTTCTTTTCTTTTCGGACTAGTCTTTTCTTAGTTCCGGGGTACCTTGATGAAGCTAAGGTCCCAATACTTGATTTACTTTCTTATTTGTTTAATCTTTCAAGTTATTATGTTCCTTTATATTTCTACAGTTTATGATTCATATTCATGCATGAACATAATGTTTTTGTCTCAACAAAAATAAATGAGGAAGTGTTTTCTTAAACTAAAGTTCTTTTTAAAAAATGTAGAAAATAGATTTCTTAAAAACTCATGAACATGCTTGGAAATGATCTTTTAAATAAACAAAAAGTTTTATGAAAACTTATTTTTCATCAAGAATTAGAAATTCTTTTGAAATCATTACAAGAAACAAAAATATCTTTTTATTATTTTAAAAGTTGTTGGAATCTAAGTTTAGAAAATAAGACCACTCCTTAGGAATTTAAAGTAATTACAAGAGATTTAAATTTAGAAAAAGGAATATCCATCTCAAATAACTCAAGATCTTTTCAAAAGTAAAATAAATATTCCAACAAAATCCCAAGATCAAAGTCATGTATATACCTTTCAAAAATTTTACAAAATACTTGAAATATTCATCTTTTCAAATGAGCTTTATTTACAAGAAGGAAAACAAGTTTTTGCAAATTCGTGGCAAATTTGGTCACTGCTTTTTCGGGACCCAAACGACTTAGTTTGATGAAAATAAGCTTAGAAATGCGTAGATCTTTTCGAGTAGGTAGAAAACGGTATATTATACCCGAAATTCCGAGTTAAAATGAGTAAGTTATGACCATTTTAAGTTAGAATTCCCTCTTATACGATTTTACCGCGATTTTAAGAAAAGTTTAGAATCTTCAAGAATAGAAGTTTTATGAAAGACTCACTTTGGGTATTTCATCTTGTTTAGGTGACGAGGGACCCGGGATCGTCTATTCGGAGGACTATTTCGATTAGATCTACCGATATGGAGTGAGTTATTCCTCTTATCAAGTTACATTTTCTTGTTTTGTGCTTGTTAATAGAAGCACTAGAAATTAAGAGAAAGATAAAATGAACAATTGTCATGTGATTGTGAACATGATTTCTTGAATATAAACTACGAATATCGGAATTTGGTTTGATAAATAATTTGTGATTCTTGTATTGATATGGTGAGAATTGTGTTGATCACCTTTAACTTGAACTAAATATTTTTGGTTAAATTTATATTGGAATTAATTCATGCATATCATATACATGAGTCACATTTGTTTACTACTTTTCTTCTCATGGGGAAATGAGGAAATGGTAGTGGTGGCTAGTAGGAGCCAGAAAGTCTACATGGTGGCTAGTAGGAGCTGGAAAGTCTACAAGGCAAGCATGAGCCGGTAAATCTGCAGATATTGATGGTTGTATGGGCCTGTAAAACCTCCCAATGAGGCCGTTAAATCCATGCTACACTTGATTTCCGGTTGATCATGTGTATCTTGCTTGTTCATATGATTTGTGCATTTTCATATGTTTTGATTAAATACTTGATTGATTTATGGAAATGTCCTATAGATGGAATTATCTCACTAAGCTAGTCATGCTTATACCCTTATAGTTTTCTATTACAGTATGATTATCAATGGTTGGCCCAAGAAGCCCGTATGCCAGGTACGAGTGTAAGCTACTAGGAGTTTTTGGAAGAAGTTTATGTATTTTTAGTTTTGAACATAGACTTCTAGGAAAAATCTCTATGTGGTAGTTATGATTATTTTATTATTAGCATAGTTGAATAAAGACTTTAAGGCGGGGGAATGCCCCTAAGATGATGTACGAACTTGTTATTAAATGAAGATTGTCGAGCCTGGATTTTTCCATTATCTGGTTCATTTCTCCTAACCCGATTCACATTAAACCCGAACCCATTTAACATGAATCCTCGACTAGGGGTTAAGAGAAATTTTAATTTTTGAAAATGATTTAGAGTCGCCACCCGATATAAATCGAGAAAAAATAAAAGCTAGGATCAATGGGTCAGTTGATCCTAACTTAGCTACTAGTCTGCGAAAATTTGATTTGAAAAAAATCAAACTTTTAAAACCAGATATCATGGATTCAGGGGCTAACCTATTAAAACCAAATTGGTTACCACTTTTGGAATTTCAAATTTATAATTTATCCTTTTCATGCTCAAAAACTCAAATAATATATTACATAACAACATTTACAAGTCACATTTTTTTGTTTTCTTTTTATATTTTTTATTGCTAAAAAATTTCATAGAAATAATCAAAGTGATAAACAAAATATATTTTCTCATTTTTTATTGTCGCCCCGTAGGTGCCTACGTACTTGCTAATCGAGATCAGACAAAACGTAGTTCTTTTTGATTTTATAAAATTTTTAATTTGTTTGTATTTTTATTTTGGAAACCCGCTAAGTTTAAGTTTTTAATCAATTTTTTATTTGGAAATTCCTAAAGAAATCTAATTTTTATGTTTTTGTTTTTGAAAATTCCTAAAGATACTAATTTTGAAAAAAAACCTGTTTATTGTTTTTGTTAATTTAGAAAATAACTAAATGATATTTATATAAGCTAAGAAAACCTTTTTTTAATAACAATATATACTAGATATATTATATATATATATGTAGAAAAAGGTAAAAAGAATTTCTGTTGATTTTTCAAATTTTCTCATTTTTAGTATAAAAAAATTTACAAAGGTGAGTTGCTAAATAATAGATTATTAATACCACAAGCATGCATCAAACATATATTATAAAAAAAAAACTTAAAAGATAATATTCCTAAGATTATTTTTTTTTTATGGTTTATATTCAAACTTATCCTAGAAAATTTATTTTATTAATATACACAAACATGCACAAATATAAGTTTATTGATTTTTATTTTTTATTTTATCTTTTTAACCAAAAATCATATTAAAACTATACCCTAAATTTATTTATTTAATAAAATTGTAGTATGTATCCCAAATATGTATTTTTTTTTATTTTCATATCTATAAATATATTTTTTTATTTTCTATTCAATTTTCTTTTTTCATTTTACC
The DNA here is from genome assembly GCA_024138025.1 of Combretum micranthum. Taxonomy (NCBI): domain Eukaryota; kingdom Viridiplantae; phylum Streptophyta; class Magnoliopsida; order Myrtales; family Combretaceae; genus Combretum; species Combretum micranthum. The sequence continues at coordinate 11,349 of JAMXBD010002976.1, forward strand.
ATTTTCTGTGTTTTTTTTTAATGCATCTAATAATAATAATACTACTAACTAACTAAAAAAAAATCGAACCTTTTGAATTGGTTTCCGAAAGGTTGTTGGGTTGATCTGATGGTGGTGGTTTGAGTTGACGGTGGTTGTGGCTAGGGACGGTGGCTGGAGTAGCAGTGGCTGGTGGTGGTGGTTGCTAGTGACGGTCGAAGCTGGATGTTGATCGAAGCGGCTGTGGTTGGAACGGAAGTGGCTGGTGCAGCAGTGGCTGTGGTCTGAGTTGAGTGGTGGTCGGAGATGAATGGTTGGAGTGGTGGTTCTGGGTTCCTTTGATTCTTCCTCTCTTTTTTTTATTTTGTTTTCTTTCGAATTTTTTTTCTTTTTTTTTGATCTTTTTTTCTCTTCTGTTCGAATTTTTTTTTTCGGATATGGATCTTGTGTCTTGAGGAGGATCGGGGTTGTGGTTTATATAGAGCTGGAGGGGAAGTGAAACGGATCACGACCATTAATGGCCGTTACAAAACTTGAATTCGGCCGTTACTGGCCGTTACAAAACTTAAATTCGGCCGTTAATGGCCGTCGGTTACAAAACTTGAATTCGGCCTTTAATGGCCGTCGGTTACAAAACTTGAATTCGGCCGTTAATGGCCGTCGGTTACAAAACTTGAATTCGACCGTTAATGGCCGTCCGTTACAAAACTTGAATTCGGCCGTTAATGGCCGTCGGTTGCAAAACTTGAATTCGACCGTTAATGGCTGTTACAAAACTTGAATTCGGCCGTTAATGGCCGTTGGTTACGAATTGATTCGAAGGATCAGGAGTTACAAAATTGCCGACATAAATTCGTTTTAAAGCACATTGATGATTAAATAAGTGTCTTTTGATCTTCCTCTTTCTTTTTCTCTTTTTTCAATTTTCTAAACTTATTTACTAAAGATGGGGTTTATTATTTTAGATTTCTTAATTTTCAAATTTTTATATTCTTTTCCAATTTTGTAATTTATTTATTTTTATAATTTTCAATTTTTATTGTATTTTCTACCTTTTTTATTATTTTTATGATTTTTTTAATTATTTTTTTATTTTCAAAAAGGGGGCAAAAATGGGGTGTTGACCGCTGCCCCTCTTTATGGTGGAGTTTGAACAAAACTCTACTATAAAGACAAAAAGACACCATTTTTGCCCAAGACCTAAACCTGGCGGGTTAAACTACCAAACATCACCCTAACAAGCAGGGGTTTTAGGAACGGCTAATAGCCAACTTTGATAGCTAAAGATTTTTTAAAATGGTCACCTTGATGAACAAGGATTTTGGTCACCTTGATAAACAAGGATTTTGGGTCACCTTGATAAACAAGGATTTTGAGTCACCTTAATAAACAAGGATTTTTTAGTCACCTTGATGAACAAGGGTTTTTGGTCACCTTGATAAACAAGGATTTTGGGTCACCTTGATGAGCAAGGGTTTTTGGTCACCATCTTGAATGGATGGATTTCTATATTGGACACCATGCTAGACCATCTGTCGAGTTTAGACTTTGATATTTGCTAGGTCAACTGTCGGACCTAGACTTAGAAAACTGATAGACCATCTGTATGGCCTAGATTTAGAAAAATGATAGGCCATCTGTCGGGCCTAGACTAAAAAAAAACTGATAGACCGTCTGTCGGGTCTAGATTTTAGAAAACTACTAGGTCATCTGTCGGACCTATGGGCTTTAATTTGGTCATTTGCCGGACCTATGGGCTTTGGTTTGATCATTTGCCAGACCTATGGGCTTTGGTTTTTGTTTTGAATTGGTGCTACTTGAACTGATTCTTGGCTAGACTGGTAACTATAATTCTTAAAGGCAGGATGACGCTCTTTGAGCAAGTGACTCTAATTTTTTCAAACAATAGGACGTCGCTCCTTTGAGCAAGTGATCCTAATTTTTCAAAACAATAGGACGACGCTCCTTTGAGCAAGTGATCTAATTTTTCAAATAACAGGACGACGCTCCTTTGAGCAAGTGATCCTAATTTTTCAAATAGTAGGACGACGCTCCTTTGAGCAAGTGATCCTAATTTTTCAAACAATAGGACGACGCTCCTTTGAGCAAGTGATCCTAATTTTCAAATATAGGACGACGCTCCTTTGAGCAGTGATCCTAATTTTTCAAACAATAGGACGACGCTCCTTTGAGCAAGTGATCCTAATTTTTCAAATAGGACGACGCTCCTTTGAGCAAGTGATCCTAATTTTTCAAACAATAGGACGACGCTCCTTTGAGCAAGTGATCCTAATTTCAAAAATAGGACGACGCTCCTTTGAGCAAGTGATCCTAATTTTTCAAACAATAGGACGACGCTCCTTTGAGCAAGTGATCCTAATTCTTCAAATAGTAGGACGACGCTCCTTTGAGCAAGTGATCCTAATTTTTCAAACAATAGGACGACGCTCCTTTGAGCAAGTGATCCTAATTTTCAAATATAGGACGACGCTCCTTTGAGCAAGTGATCCTAATTTTTCAAACAATAGGACGACGCTCCTTTGAGCAGTGATCCTAATTCTTCAAATAGTAGGACGACGCTCCTTTGAGCAAGTGATCCTAATTTTTCAAACAATAGGACGACGCTCCTTTGAGCAGGTGATCCTAGATATTAGAAGAACAATGACGACTGTTTTTTTGAAATCTTATAATTCGAAAACTGTGCTAACTTGAAAACTTTTCTTGAGTCAAGACTTCTTCTTTTTCATTTTTGTTAAGGCCAAATGCCTTTTTTCAAAACTTTTGAGTTTAAAACTCTTCTCTCTTTTTTTCTCAAAATTATATCTCTTTAAAAATTTAGAGATTCCTTTATTCTTTCTTGTTCTTTTTCTTTTTGAAAAACAAACTTTTGAGAAAAACTTCTCTCTTTTTTTTTTCACTTATTTCATCATTTTTCAATTTTGCTAACAAGCAAAGAATTTTATTGATTTCAAAATTGCTAATGAGCGACAACTTCTCCCTTACTTATTTTCTTTGAAGGTCAATCCTTGGTAGCCTTCTTTTCTCCTCCTTGATTAAGGGGCAACAATCTCCAATTTGACTTTCTTGCCTTTGGGGCAAACTAATTCTCATTTTTTCTTGTCATTCCCATGAACTTGGATTGGTTATCTTATGCTTGAAATACTAAGTTAAAGAGGACTTCCTCCCACACTCTTTGGCTTATTTTCACACATGACTCGAATTCCAAAAATTACAGTCCGTTTTGTAAATGATACATTTTGGTTAATCTATCAGGACTTTTCTTGGGTAAAAAAAATTTGAGCTTTTGGTCATTGGCTTTAATCAAAAGGATATTTCATAAAGGCTTTTTATTTTTGAAAAAAAATTTCAATACATCCCGGGTTTACAAGTCAAGAACCCTTAAGGAAAACTTGATAATGCACTTGTTCCTAGTTTCAAGGGTATTAATAAATCAACTCCTTTGATCCAAAGAGTCTCCAAAGGGTGGAATTTGTGGGTGGGACTTGATGAATTTTGAATTTTAATGATCTTGAGCTATGTATTTTCAAATCATTGATTTTTATCACCTTGTTTGCCTAATATCTTTTTCTTGTTCTTTTTTTTTTCTTTTTTTCTTTTTTTTTCTTTTCTTTCTCTTCTTTTTTTTTTTCTTTTTTTTTTTCATTGCCCTTTTGGGAGACGAATTCAAGGTGATTTGTTCTTTTATAGCTCAAAGTGTATGTGCTGTGTATGGTTTGAAATGAAGACTCTTTTTCCTTTCATAGGAAATGATTTATTTGTGTCAATTGACTACTCTTGAATTGATGCGACTAGGTCAAGTGCATATAAGTTATTCCTTTTCTCCTTATTAATGACCCTAACCTCCAAATTGCCCCATTGTGGGGTGCCCCAATGCGGGGTGGTTCTTGACAGGGTTTATTTTTAAGAATTCCTTCTTTTTAGGCCCAACGGGGTTAACAAGGGATATATTTTGGTTATTGAAATGAATGCCTGGTATCATCTTAACCTATGTATCAAGTGCAAAATAGACTTCTTTTAAGGAATGAGCCTTATAAATTTCCTCACAATCACTCAACTCTCAAGTGTTCAGTGGTTAGTGTTTGGTATTTGGTTGCCTCTTTTTTGTCAAAACATTTTCAAGCAATAAAATATCCATAGACAAACATCCATTCAAATTGCCCCAAATATCAATAGAAGATTTCATTATCATTCTTATTACAAAGATAGGCATCAATGTCGATCTTCTTTCTTAAGCTACCTGCCCCTATTGGTGTTGACCGGCACATTCAACTTTTGCATATGATAGGCTACTTTATCAGATGGTAACAACAAACTCTCAATTCTTGATGAAGTGACGCTTGGAAACCCTGTCGGAGTTGGGATAGGATCATTATCATCAATTGGCTTCATAGATTTCAGGAGCTCGGGTTGGATAAGCTTAGCATCGATCAAATCTTGGATTTTGTGCTTTAATCTCCAACAATTCTCCGTAGAATGGCCCGTTTGACCCATGTGGTACTCACATTGGACATTAGGATCATATTTCCTCGGCTTGTACCCTTCCTTTGGGATTTCAAATGTTATCAGATTTTGATCTCTCAATTGGTTAAGAACTTGAATCATTGGAATCTCAAATTGTGTGAGACGCCTTTGCTGTGTCAAATGATCTGGTTTATTTTGGCCCCATGCTTTTGAATTCAAAGGCTTCCTTTCCTGCTCCATATTCTTTGGTTTGTAGCTTGATGATCCTTCTTGAGTCTCACAAGATGGCACTTCGTGAGCATTAAGACCTAAATGTTGGAGTTTATCTAGCACGTGCCCCATAACTCGCTCGAGGGTTTCAATCCTTTCTGTCATTCCTGCAAGTCTTTGCTCTAGCTCTTCATACTCTTTTTGATCTTTCTCTTGTGAATCACTTCTTTGATTTGGCGTGTTACCGAACTCTTGTACATGGAGCATGTTGATTGTAGGTTCTTCATCGTTAACCGCTAGCTCATCAACAAATCGCAATTGGACCGTTTCTAAGTCAATCAAATCCTGAATTCTATTCTTCAGTTCCCAACAATCATCAGTAGCATGCCCCTGTTGATCCATATGGTATTCACAATGTGCATTAGGGTCGTACTTTCGTGGTTTATACCCTGAACTGGCTCACTATGGTATAATAATTGATCCTCTTTCAGCTTCTGGTAAATTTGAGATAGAGGAATTGGGATTTGAGTGAATTTCCTCCTAGATTTTTGTGTAGGATTGTTGTAACTCCCTACATTGGATGTGTCCTCTTCTACTTTTGGTTCGTCATTGTTTTGCAGTTTACCAGAAATGAGGGCATTTTCAACTCTGCATCCTGCCACTACTGCTTCTGAGAAACTTGCTGATGCATATCCCACAAGATGTGAAAAGAAAGGTTCATCCAAAGTATTGATGAAATTGCATGTCAAATCCTTTTCAGGGATTGGGGTAGTGATTCTTGCAGCTAAAATTCTCCATCGTTGGGCATATTCCTTAAAGGTTTCTTCTTTCTTCTTCTTCATATTGTTCAGGTCCCAAACTGAGGGTGCCATTTCAATGTTGAAATTATATTGGTTGAAAAATGCTTTAGCTAACTTCTCCCAGGTATCAATTTCTTGGTGATCCAATTGGGCATACCAGGCTAAGGCCGGACCAGTAAGACTATCTTGAAAAGTTTGTACCATCAGTTTGTCAAATTTGGCATATTGCCCCATACGTCGTATGTATAGTCTTGCATGCATATTGGGACACCCGGTTCCATTGTATTTCTCAAATTCAGGTGCCTTAAATTTTCCAGGAAAGTCACTTTCCTCACACTGTGGTAGGCTTAAGATTGCAGATTGGTCAAAGCCATCAAATGTCTTCAATTTTTCAACCAATTTTTCCTCTATCTCCATAACTTGAGCTTCTAGTTCTTTCTTTAGCTCAGCTACATTACACTCATTTTGTATGTCATCTTGATCAATGTGTTGCCCCTCAATTCCTTTCCCTTTCTGTGTCCCTAAGGATCCTTCAGATGTCGTAGGGGTCTTAAGCTGAGCAAGACTCTGTGTTAAAGTCTGCATTTGTTCAGCAACTCTAAACAGGGTTTGTTCCATATCATTGAGTCTCTGTTCAGTAGTTTGATTGAGAGTGTTGTTGTTGTTAGCCATCTTAACTTAATGTGTAAGGGATTAGCTGAACCTGGTCAAAAGCAATTTCAAAGTCTCAATTTGTTCTTGCTAGCAAAATATCTCCTATTTATTTTTTCTTCTTCTTCTTTATTATTAAAAGAAAGTTTGGAACTTTTATTCTTCTTTTATTATTTTTTCAAATTTATCAAAGAATTAATTGTTTGAAAGAATAATGGATATTCAAAAAATTTACAAATGATTATTTAAAACCTAAAGTGGAAAAAATTTTAGTATTCTAGTTTTATTTTCTATAGTGGTAAAAAAACAATGACTTTCTCAAAAATTTCGAATTGGGCTAATATTTTACAAAAACAATAGACTTGATGACAACTAAGTGGAATACCTATGACAAAAATAACTGTGGGTGGAAAGAACCTATCATTATAGGTGAACAATATATACTCTATGGATATATACAAGTTTGACTTCGGTTGGATATATACAAGTTCGACCGTTAATGGCCGTCGGTTACAAAACTTGAATTCGGTCGTTAATGGCCGTCGGTTACAAAACTTGAATTCGGCCGTTAATGGCCATCGGTTACAAAACTTGAATTCGGCCGTTAATGGCCGTCGGTTACAAAACTTGAATTCGACCGTTAATGGCCGTCCGTTACAAAAATTGAATTCGGCCATTAATGGCCGTCGGTTACAAAACTTGAATTCGACTGTTAATGGCCGTTACAAAACTTGAATTCGGCCGTTAATGGCTGTTGGTTACGAATTGATTCGAAGGATCAGGAGTTACAAATTGCCAACATAAATTCGTTTTAAAGCACATTTTGATTAAATAAGTGTCTTTGATCTTCCTCTTTCTTTTTCTCTTTTTTCAATTTTCTAAACTCTAAAAACTTATTTACTAAAGATGGGTTTATTATTTTAGATTTCTTAATTTTCAAATTTTTATATTCTTTTCCAATTTTGTAATTTATTTATTTTTATAATTCTCAATTTTTATTGTATTTTCTACCTTTTTTTATTATTTTTATGATTTTTAATTATTTTTTTATTTTCAAAAGAGGGCAAAAATGGGGTGTTGACAAAAGATCTTATGTTTATCTATTTAAGTTCACGTTGCTTTTGCTATCTATTTAAACGTAATACCCCATATGAGTCTCCTACTATCTTGGAAGCACGCCTTGCATTTGATATCGAAGCTCCTATGTGATTAAGGATTGTCATTCATTAGCTTTAATATTATATGTGGCGGACTGCCACGATTAGAGTACCCTCTGGGCGTCGATAGATGTTATATAGGAAAAGAAAATTAGGGTTTGTGTAATCATTAATTGAAAAAATCAAACAAATGAGAGAGGGAGTGAGGGAGGAAGGCACCAATTCTAAGCAAGAAGAGTAGGGGAGAGAGAGATTTGAATTTGTTTTGTGTAATAAAATTCAATTTTAATAAGTAACTTTAAGCAATAAAATATATTAGAAAGGTAAATTTGTAAGGAAATGATGTAAAATTGTAAAAAATAGGTTGTAAGGATATAAGAATAGGGAATGGGTGGTTGTACTTGGTGAATAGTGTGAAAGAAATCAAAAAGTTTGATTAACAACTAAATTACTGGTAGTAATGAAAATACAATAAAAGAGATGACTGTAATTTTTATAACCCAAAAAATTATTATAATATATTTTGAATTTATTATTAAATTTTCGGTTCTAATGAGTCCTATATATAATTTTCTATTTCGGAGTCTAGGGGACCGGTTTCAAGAACAGATCTCGATCGGGTCCGAAACGATGAATTGTTCCGAATTCTGACCTTTTATGTTTTGATAAATTACTTAGGGCTAAATTCTAGAGCTAACTCATTTTTATTGTTCCGAGGTTTCATTCTCGGGATTGCCGGACATAGGGTTTTCTAGGTCCAATTGGTCAAGGGTATTCTTTAAGGTTTCGTTTTCCAATTCCAATCTTCGAAACCGAATTCAAATTGCCAAGAAAATGAGGGCTTACAATAGGACGTTGTAGATCGCCAATTCATTAGGATGAGTTGGTGAACGACAGATTTTGGGACCAAATTAGGTGTAGGACTCTATTGACAAGTTAAGTTGACTAGCAGAGATTGCAAACAGCCCAAAGTCGTCAAAAAGCTATGCTGACAAGAGGAGAATGCAGTTGAAATTTCAGTGGGAGGACCACGTCTTGCTCAAGATATCACCAATGAAAGTTGTTGTTAGATTCTGTATGAGAGAGAAGTTGAATCCTAGATATGTGGTCCATTGGAAAATTCTAGAAAGAATTGGGATATGGTTATCGACTATCACTACCACCAAATTTAGAGAAGTACACAATGTATTTCATTATCTTTGTTGAGGAAATATGTGCAAGACCCTGAATAGATTCTTGAGCTGCAACCATTGGAAGTTCAAGATAAACTTTCTACTCGAGAAAAACCAGTAAGGATCTTGGATACAAAAGAAAAGATATTGAGGAGATGCATGGTCAAGTACGTGAAGGTCCTATGGACAAATCAAACTGAGCGAAAAGCCACTTAGGAGTTAAAAGAGGAGATGCGAACCATGTATCCCGAGCTTTTCATAAATTAGGTAACTTTCGAGACGAAAGTCTTTTTTAGGAGGGGAGAGGAGAGAATGTACAATAAATAATTCATAATAAAGGGTAGTAGAATTGTAATATAGTGATATATAAAAGGGATATTTTTGTTCTTGAACAGATGAAATTGGACACGAGAAGGTTGGGTGCGAATGATCAGGCCGGCATCTAAGCTGCCAGCTTTGAATTCTAAGCTGTCGTCCTAAATATAATGGACAATGGCCTAAGCTTCAATGTTGAAGTGTCAAGAATTTGCTAAGGAAATTGGACTTACATCGGCATGATGGCCATCGACGTAGAGAAAGGAAGACCACTGACATATCATGGTAGGCGCCGATATGCTGGTCCGGCCTATAGTGGCGTTTTTCCTAGCTTAGGGTGCGTTTTTCCAAAGCTAACCCTCTCTATATATAGACCTTAGACCCCACGACTTTGTCATATCTTTTCTATAATATACAAAATAATTATAAGTGATAAGTGTTCATGTTGGTCCCGAAATGATAACAAGAGGGGGGGGGGGGGGGGGGGGGGGGAGGTGAATTGGTTATAAAACTTATTTTTCAAAATTAAACAAATTCCACACTACTTGGTTATAATAATGGATTTAAAACTTACTTGAAACAATAATCTAAACAAATTAAAGCTTTATGAAAAAATTCGGATCAAAATTAAGACAACTCTTTCAAACTTGTAAACCTTCTGCCTAACTCTCTGAGTAAGAAAAATGTTAACAATACTCTCTGATTAACCTTCTGAGTAAATAAACATAAACAATCAATACTCAAAATATAAATAGATAAGGAGAAGAGATGCAAATCGATGTATAGAGGTTCCGCCTTATGCGTCAACCTCTCTTCCTGCTCCAAGCCAGGGTCCCGGTCTCCTCACCGGTGTGTTCCACTATCCAATCAATTCAAAGAAGTTACAAGAAGTATTTGCCAATCTTTTGGCTACAATTCACTTAGCTTGATTCTCACAAACAATCAATCAACTAAGCCTACTTGTAACTCTCAACGGACTAAGAGTAAATACAAATCAAGAGGAATATAAATTTGATTTTCCTCAATTTTTCGCACAGTGAACAGTAAAAAAAATAAATTGACAGATTTCGAATGCTTGGATTTTCTGAGTTTCTCGTGTTGTCTCTGAGTTGATCTCAAAAATTTTTCTACTTCTCTCTTGCTTCGTCCTCCTTCTTTTATTTGAAAAGTTGCAACGGTTAGAAGAATAATTGGATTAATTCGTCCAGATTTCTTGCGCGTAAGAATAGTTCTTCATTTCCGTGAAATCTGCTCCCAGTTATCTTTGTTTGACTCAAATTGAATTTAAATATTTGAATTCATCTTCATAATATAGCTTCTAATAATATCTTGCAACTGATATGTTTATCCAAAAACTGAAAAATCGAATTTGAACTTGATCATGTTGAATCTCCGCACGTTCTTATTACTGTTCATGCTTATCATCATTCTTCACGCGAAAAAATAATTTGGACATAATCCACAAAAATCTAATTTTGTAAATACTTCATATTTTCCATAAAAATCAGATTGAGCTTCATGAAATTCATTTTCTTCAATAATATTTTCGTGTTCCTTCAATCAAGATATAAACAAAAAAATTCCCTGTGGATATAATCCAACTTTGTGGAACACTTTGAGTATAACACCCAATTTATACTCAACATTTGGAGCTAGGTCTTCAAAGACAAAATCGTGTTTGAAAACATTTGATTTTGTGTAGTTCATGTTCCTTCTGAGTTTCCTTCTGAGTATTGAACTCATTACTGCAGGTCATATATATATATACCTTCTAAGTAACCTTCTAAAAAGTTATTCTCTTTATGTCCAAGTCTCTGAGTTACCTTCTGATGTATAATCTTGCTTATATGCAAAATATTTATCCTTCTTTCTGATATGATTGTATATTGCTAACATTCATTTCTGCACACTTAACAAAGTATATAAGAAGTATTTAACTCTTTTTGTTATCATCAAAATCATCTCTTGAGAGAAATCAACAGTTCACAAGCTACCAGCTTTTTAAGATGCCTTTATGTTGATGTTAAAAATAGGTTAAGTTTGATCAATTTCGTGTTAGAGCAAGATTGGCATCCATTGGATCAAGTTTTGTAATTTTTGCAATTTTTGACATTGTATGCCGCCTCCTGGGGAATCTATGCCACCGGCTTAGAGACGACGTAGGATAGGAACAGTAGCGTTTTTCTTAACGTTGGGAGGAACGCTGCCAGCGTTCACTAAGGTTTTTCCTCAACACCGCCATGAAAGCCGCTGGCGTAGGGCAAGGATTTGCCAGCGTATGAAGAAAGAATTGAAATTCTAGGATTCAAAGCCCGATGAAGGCTCCGCGTTCGTGTAAATTTACCAGCATATGGTGTACACCGGCAAGATCTACAAGTCGTCCGCCGGCGTAAGGCCGACGTATAACCAAATTTCTATAAATACGAGACGCGAAAAATATTTTTGATAGATTTTCTTTATATTATTTTCCCCTTCGTGTAAGAGAGTTTTGGAGTGTTCTTAGAAATTTATGCTTGGAGAATCATGGGGAAGGTTTTTTTGATCCAAAGTAAGTGATCTTAACCTTCTCATTTGGATTTTATACAAATTTATACAAGTTTCTTAGGGTTTTGGTTGAATTTTTACATGAAGGTTTTTGGAGAAAAACCTTAGCACATGTGAGATCTGTGAATTGGTGAATGCGAGACGGGTTTTAGTGATTCAAAATAGTAAGTAAATCTTCTCTATGATGGATTCAAACAAAATACGGATTAAACAATCCTCATACATTCTTATTGTTGTGCATATTAGGGTTTTGGGTGAAATAATTGGTGTTTATGGAGTTTGATCGGAATAGACGGTGTAGATAACGGAGATTTCTTATCAGGTTAGGATTTTTGGAGAATTCATGTTTGTTAGGGTATTTTGATAATGCGATCATATCTGTTGATGTATATATATATGTTGTAACAGGACATTTGGAGTTTGTGAAACTGTTGTTGGTGTGGATATAGGAGTTTGTGGAGTTTGGGTTGACTTTGTCATTGTTGGTATCAGATTCTGAGGATTTGATTTATATTCCTAAGATTTAGAAGGGTATGACCAATCCATTGTTTGATCTATGTGCTTGTAGATTAGAAATTTTGTGAATGAATATAGGAACAGAATTGCATAATGAACTTAATAAATATTCGGCTTAATAATTGTCTGCCTGGTTGTAGTTGACTTCGACCAGTAAAGACCTAGAAGACAGTGATACTAGTGAGGCACCCTGATGATCTTAGTGTAAGGTTGTCCCGAGTGGACTCGTGCTAAGATATGATTCCGGTAGAATTTAGGTGTTCAGGAATTGGGATGTTTAGGGAGTACCCACTCATCCATATATGTATATGATTACTTATTTTCAAAATTAGTTGGTTGTATTTAAAGTAGAGTTTGAGTTACTCTGAGTTCGGGGTTTATGTATACTGGATTTTGAACTGTGTTGTTTTGCTGGACTAAAATAGACAATAATCCGTTGTATGCATTTAGTTTAGTTGCATTTATTTATACATGTTATATGTGCACAACCTTGCTTGAATTGGATTAGATATTATCGTACTGGGCTTCGCCGCTCATTCTGTTATATTTCAGGTGCAGGTGATGATAGTGTGATATATGATCTATCGAGTTTGATATTGTCTATGAGGATGGGGATGGCATTAGCGGTTCGAACTACCCTGCTAATGACTAGTTGTATAGTCATAGATGATATAGGATGAATTAAAGAAGACTTTTATGTTTGGTTGCTATTCAGTGTTAGATTCATGTTTTGTTCATTAAATTTTTCAGTTGTATTTGGAGTTTTTTTTTATGTGGTAATAGTTTTAGGGTATGGTTCAACTTGTTGACCTGCAGTTATGTCAACAATGTCTAGTTTTCTGATTATGGAGATTATATTCTTATTAGATGGTTTATTTATGAGGACCACATGTCTTCTTTTATATCTTGTGAGTTATACAGGTGTTATTCATGTTATTTGTCGAAATTAAAGCCTTAGCATGTCCTATTAAGAGAGGACACGTGGTGGGTTATAATGCCATCAGGTTAGGGCGTTACATTTTCCTCAGCAAAACCCTAGGTAAGTGGGTCTTTCTCTAATCTTTTTCAACCAGCCTTTTTAGTTCGATCTTTCTAATACGAGTTGTTCTACGGATTTGAAGGAGATCCAAGATTTATGGTGAAACCCTAGAGTGATTGAAGGTTTGGGATACTCTAATTCAAATAAAAAAAAGGTAATATCTTTCTTAAGGTTTCATAACTCCTACGATTTAGGAATTATAGGTTTGTGATTTTGGTTTATTAATGAAATTTATGAGAATTGTGGATTAGGGTTCTGAATTTCAATTTGAGATCTACAAGTTCTAGGTATGTAAGAATCTACTCCAAATTTTGTTGTTCTAAGGAATTTTATCTCTTTCAAGTTGGTAATATAAGATTTACATGTATGTTAAAGGAATTGTGGAGATAAATAGGGGACGTTGGAAAAAACTGTGTTGGACGATTTCTTTGAATTGTAAATAAAGGAGACAGGTGTGATAATTACTTCTCATAGATTTATATTTAGGGTTATAGATTCTTTTAGTGAGATTATGAAACTAAGGAATTAGGGTTTAATTGTGTATTATTGTTGATTAAGGATATCTGAGAAGGTTCCTTTCTTTAAGAAGTTTTGTTGGTGGATTTGAGTTGGAAGCAATACCAAGTATGACCTTGCCTTGCATACATGTAGGTTTAGAAAAAATAATTTGACTAAAGTGCTTGTCCCTACAATGCTTGTCTACCATGGCATGCAAGGCCTCCTCATAGAGCCTTCCTAAAGTAACATGCTTGGTGAGTGTTGAATCCAACAAATATATACAATCTTACTCTTAAAATATATAACTTGTATATAATAATGAGCAGGGTCGATCCACAAAGATTGGTGAAATATATTTTTATTCAGATATCAGAATAAGGAAAGAGGGGCGAAGGGGGATTTGTGAAATTCAAATAAAACTAATTATATCTAAAACACACAATCACAATTTAAGAGTTAATTCAATATCAAAGGATTCCTAACCAAAGATATTACCATAACTTAGTTCACAGAATTGATCATTGATACAAAATTCTCTATTCTTTATCTCGGATAAATTGATGATGGTTGTTAACAAGCTCTAACAACCTATCTTTCCTTACTTAATCGATAACAAAAACAAGCTCTTTGATTATTTCCCCTTTCGACTAAACAACCCTAATCAAGCTTTTTAGGGTTTAATTTATCAAAAGCAAGAAAAACAAGAGAGACAATCAATTCTGACCAACAAATCAAATGCTTGACCTATTTAGATCATATTTTATATCCTTATGACATAAGTTGATTACCTATCTCATAATCATTCATGCTATTGTGTCATAAATATTAGAACAATCAAACAATTACGGATTTGATATTTTAATTGACAGATTATCACCTTGTTAATCGAACATTTGGATCCAAATTTGCATCAATCAAACAAGATAACAAAAACAAAAAGATTAGAGGATACACGAATACCAAAAACAAGAACAAAAAAAAAAAAATCAATTCGATCTCACAATTCTTGAAGAACCAAGTCTTGTAACAATCCTTTGGCTAGAAATTAAGGATTTGGCCACTCATTCTAATACAATACTCTCTCTATTCTAGGGTTTTCTAATGTTTAAGGATGATATCAAATCAGATATGGTCACCATTCTTATTGAACAAAACTTTGGAATTTGAACAGCCACAACGTACACCAGCAGTTAGCCAATGTACGCCGATGGTATACCTTGCTGGTGTTTGTTGAAATTTAAACTAAAGAAAAGAACACTGCTGGCTTTCTTCTTTAAACTATCAGTATAGCTTTTACATGGGCTTCTACATCGGTGGCATAGAATAAAAATTTGCCGATGTTCGTTGATTTTAATCAATTCTCTAGACATTCTACACTGACAACTTTGGCAACGACGTTAACAATTTTGCTACTATGCATTGTCTGCACTGCCTATACACTGGTGGCGTAAATCCTTCAAGAGCCGGCATTGGATGCAAATTATCAAACACTGGTATTGATCATTGTTGAAGGCTGACGGGCTTGCTAACGATGCTTAAGTTTTCAATTCTATTCATAGCTTACGTCAGTCATACATTGGCAGTGTTGAATTCTCAGAAGCCGGCGTACGTTCATTTTTTCTGAAAGCTGATGAGTCATGTTTTCTGCACCACTATGTTGAAGTGATTTGATAATATAAGCCGACAGTGTTGGATCTATTTTTTCTGGTGTACAATATTCCTTGATTCCAAAAGTGGTAAAACTTGTCTAAACTTATTATATTCGCATTGTATTTCCTTTGAGACCTGAAATATGACATTTAAGCACACTTAAGTACCAATTCCTATCAATTTCTATAAAAATCATAACAAATTAACATGGTTTGTTCCATGAAAGATTGAGTATAATTTGTCTTTATCAAAATCTCCTACACTTGAACTTTTGCTTGTCCTCAAGCAAAATAAAAACAAAAATGAAATATGTCACAGAGAGTGCTAATTTCCACTTTTACAAGCATCTTTTCTTCGATTAAGACTTGCATTGCTTGTATGTATCACTCTAACCAAACTGATTACATGCAATTAGATTACCAAAATCAAAATTTAGTAGCTAATCTAGATAAAACAAACTTTAATCCGCATGTTTAGCAAAAGAGGCATCTATTCAAAAGTAAATACTCAATCCAGTAAGGAAAAACACCCATTTAAACTACACTGGACATTTAGCAAGTATATACTCATAGCAACACAAAGTAACAGCATGTGGTATCAACTTTTTTCCTAGATTTTCTCCCTTTTTTATTATAAGTCTTATTTCACTTGGTAGCTCAGCATTCCTTTTTCTTTTGATTCCATAACAAGCATTTTTTTTTCTTTTTTTTTTCAAAGTTCATATATTGAACTTTCGTTTTTCCTCACTTCTTGTTACAGTGAGTTCATTGAGTCAGCACATCTCGAGCTTATCACCTAAGTGATCATATCTTAAAGGGAACCATAAACACTCTTCCTCACTCCAACATTCGAGTTCAGATACTCATGACTCAATTACATGAGTCAGTGGAGTAAAGACTGCTTGTTTCTTTCTTTTTCTTTTTGAATGCCATATCAAGTTAAAGACTTTTTTTTTTGTAAAGGATCACTAAGTAAAAAGTGTCATCTACTTCTTTCACTAAGTGTTGAAAAGCTCTTTAAAAAGAACTCAGAGGAGTATATACATGCTAACATTTTCCTAGAAGTAGACCTGTTTATTTTTCACATAAGGACTCGACCTACTTTCAAACTTCCACTTATAAAGCTAAATATAAGATAAGTTTGTTCCTTAAAGATTTTACTACTCAATTTTAACCAAGTATTCTAATTACAACAGTAGGTGAGTAATGCACTTAAGCAAGTCAATTTAATTTTTTCACAAATGCTATTTTAATATGTAGCACAATCTCTAGATCTCATAAAAATTTTGAAAAGATTTAGCCCAAAATTTGCCATATACTACTTAAGAACAAACAATCAAAAGTGTGGGTCAACATTTCAACTCAGATGTCTCAAATTTGCAAGTAATTTAAACAATTCAAACATCAGCAGACAACAATACTCAATTCTCCATTCTCTATATCATCTTATCCTTTCCCCCACACTTAATTTGAATAGTGTCCTCACTGTTCCTAATTCACCCCAATAAAGGAAAAAGATAAAGGTAAAAAAGAAAGGAATAACAGTACTTCCCTGATTAAAGATATGAAGTGATTGACTTCCAACCCTTTTTAGCACAAGAGAGATTGTCTGCCTATTTTCCAACTTGGAAGCAAAGCAAAAGGAAAAACAAAGAATTTTTTTTTATTAAACATGGCTACTTCCATTGAGTGCTTTTCTTTAACGTCTTTGGCTAGACGTAGTTGCTCTTACTGGTAATCAGGGCATTCTAAACTGCTTTCTTCAATATTAGATACTTGAAAACCTTCATAGAAAGGTTTCAAGCGATAACCATTAACTTTAAAAACTTTACTAATTTCAAGGCTTTGGATCTCAATTACACCATAAGGAAACATATTAGCGACAATAAAAGGTCCTACCCATCTGGATCTCAATTTACTAGGAAATAACTTTAATCGAGAGTGATAACGTAAAAATTTTTTACTAATAAAAAAGTTTTTCCTTGAAATCATTTGGTCATGAAAAGCTTTGTCTTTTCCTTGTAAATTTTGGAATTTTCATAAGCATCATGGTGGATCTCCTCAAGTTCTTGCAATTGAAGTTTTCTATGTTTACCTGCCTCATCCATTCTTATATTACATTGTTTCACAGCCCAATAGGCTCTATGCTCTAACTCAACAGGAAGATGGCATGGTTTGCCAAATACTAGAAGGTAAGGAGACATACCTATAGGAGTCTTGTAAGCTGTATGGTAGGCCTACAATGCATTATCAAGTCTTGTTCTCCAATCTTTTATGTTCGGATTAACAGTCTTTTCAAGAATAGACATGATTTCTCAATTGGATGCCTCAGCTAATCCATTCATCTATGGATGATATGGTGTGGAAGTGCGATGTGTGACTTTGTATTTCTTTAGTAGAGCTTCCACCATTCTATTGCAAAAATGGGTACCGGAGTCACTGATGAGAGCTCTTGGCATCCCGAACCTAGCAAAAATGTGAGACTTGACAAAATCTACAAACCACTTTAGCATCATTAGTCCGGGTTGCTTTAGCTTCTACCCATTTTGAAACATAATCCACAGCAAGAAGAATGTAAGCATTCCTAAAAGAGGGACGAAAAAGACCCATAAAATCCATACCCTATACATCAAAGATTTCACAAACAAGAATAAGGGTAAGTGGCATTTGATCAAAGATTTCCAACCTTTTGGCATCTTTCACAAGACATACAAAACAAATATGACTCACGAAACAAAGAAAGCGAAAACAATCCACACTCTAATACTTTGTGAGCCATTCTCTTAGAGCCAAAATGTCCTCTACATGCATAAGAATGACGGAATTGTAGAACAAAAGGAATTTCCTCTTGAGAAATGCACCTTCTAATGATTTGATCAAAACGATGTTTCTACATATAAGGGTCATCCCAAACATAGCATTTTGCATCACTTTTGATTTTTTTCTTTTTGAGCTTAAGACAAATCACTTGGCAATGTCCTAGTAACTAAATAATTAACAATGCCAACATACCAGGAATTGTCTTTTGAACAGCAAAGAGATGCTTATCTAGAAAATCATCTTGCAATGGAGCTAGCTCTTCACTTGTGGGTATTCTACTGAAGTGGCCTTCAACTA
Organism: Combretum micranthum; assembly: GCA_024138025.1. Classification (NCBI taxonomy): domain Eukaryota; kingdom Viridiplantae; phylum Streptophyta; class Magnoliopsida; order Myrtales; family Combretaceae; genus Combretum; species Combretum micranthum. Next base: position 29,478 of record JAMXBD010002976.1, read on the forward strand.
AATTTTCTATGCCTTTCCTATCCCGTATCTCCAAGTTAAACTCTTGTAATAAGAGTATCCATCTATAAGCCTTAGCTTCGCTTTTTTCTTTGAGAACAGGTACTTGAGTGCTGCATGATAAAAAAACACAATCACTTTAGTACCAAGTAGGTAAGAACGGAGTTTTTCTAAAGCAAAAACAACAGCTAAAAGTTCTTTTTCCATTGTTGAATAGTTGGATTGTGTGTCAACTGTCCTTGAGGCATAATAAATAACATGACGAGCTTTTCCAACTCTTTGGCCAAGGACAACACCAATTGCATGATTGCTTGCTTCACACATGATCTCAAAAGGGAGGTTTGTCACGCCTCGAGGGGTACCTTAAATGTGACAGTCTATCGTACACAATACTAAAGTCTAAGAATGGCTATCTTAGACACGTAAAGGCTTCTATATCATGTACAAGGTGTGCATCATAACTAAGAGAAAGCATCGGAGTAGCGCAGTTTACATTGATGACGATTAAGTAACAAGGCAAGGAGAATACTTGTCATAAAACATAAACATGGTTGATTACAAATCTTAGGGGCATACCTCCACTATTATCTTCAAGTTTATATAATTACATTTCTTTAGAAATCTCTAAATATTAACATAACATACATTGCATATAAGGAAATTGCAAAATAACTTCATCCTATATTCCCATTGCTTTCATAAGAGTTTAAAATCCATCAATGACTTCCTTAATGTCATGATCTTCGAATAGAACCACGAATATACCTATTTCAACAAAAATCTTTGGGGGTATAAGCTTACAACTAGCTCAGTAAGATATTCCCTTTCATTCACACTGTGATATCAAATAAGTTTATTTAACTTCATACATAAGCTATGCATGCTATGCATCACATGATTACACAAATATATATATATATATATAGTTATCTGGAAACTATATATAGAATGGATTTACCCCTCCGTGTTGAATGGTTAGGGAATTGTTAATGAAGATCATTGACCTTCTACTGCTAGTCTCTAGGCCCCCGCCCAAAGCATTCGGTTAGCTCGACTCCAAACCTAAGTCGCATTCCCCGAGTGATGTAGATTCTCTAGAAAGGAACAGGACTAGTGTCCCAGCATGATAACAACCAATCCAACTCTATGCGTAGGAGTAGCAACCTTTCGAAAGAAATATGAATCGATGGATGCTATGTGTGAGTGTTTTATTTTTTACTTAAGCTAAACCTTATTATGGTTTATTAGAGGCGATTAAACAATTTAGCAAACAATAAACAAGCATACATGTAGGTAGACAAAATACTTAAATAAGCAATTCAAAGTTGCGATATTCTTAATTCTCATTTCATCACATAAGCATAGAATCACATATATACGTATCCCTGAATTCCTCATACATGTCCATTTTTATCTTTTCTTAGTAATCTAATACCACTATTCTACAAGAAGAAGCAAGTAACGAAATTAAGAGAAATAACTCGCTCATCCATTTCGCAATCTTCTTAGTCGTAGTAATCATCATGAAAGAAAATACCCATGATGAGTATTTTGTAGGAGTTCTATTTAAGCTTCCTAATTCTATTTTACTATGTTTGTTAAAAATCGCATAGAATGAAATTCTAACTTAAAATGACCATAGCTTGCTCATTTTACTTGAAATTTTGCATATAATATATTTCTACCTACTCAAAAAGATCTATCTATTTTTAAGGTTATTTTTGTCATAAAAAGCCATTTGAGTTTGGAAACGGTGAGGTACAGAATCATTACGAATTTTCGATTCCTCAAAATACAATTTTTCAAGCTTTTTCCTTATCCAAAAATCCTTTGGCAAAAATATAGATATTTATATAATTGAAAAATCCTTTGAATATATATATATATATATATATATAAATATATAGACTCATATTGTATGCGAAATTCCAATGGTGTTGTCTCAACGATTATTTTTCATAAAAATTTATCTTATGGGGTTGAAGACTTGAATCTTAACAATTTCTTTCCTAAGTGTTGTGAAAGAGCTTTATAATTTCTTGGGTTATTATAAATAAGTATATTCTTATTTTATTTTCTAATTTATTTTCTAAAATAAATAAATTTTCTTTTATCTTTGGTCTTCTACAAATTTTACTTTTAGTGACAAAAATGAAATTTTCAAGAGTTTTATTAAGTTGTTGATAACTTATAATAATTTGAGTGTGTATATTTTTCTTTTAAAAATGGATTTGATAAATAAATCTTTTTCTTCTTATATATTTTTTTCAACTTCTTTGGAATAAATTTCATTTCTAAAACTTGGTCTTTTAACTCTTTGACCAATTTTACTTGGAAGGAAATCATGTTTCAATATTTTCTTAAGTTTTTGATAATATCCATTATTCTTTTTGTAACTTATCATGTTTATATTCTTTTTTATTTCTTTGAAAACGGTTTAACATTTAGAAACTTGGCAACTTCTATTTTTTCTAAGTGAGATTATAATTTAGTGAGTTGATTTTATCTTAACTTATAAAACTTAGTCTAGTTATTATTTTTTATTATGGAGTTGGTAAAATCCTACAAATAAGCTTTTTGAGAAAAAAAATTGCTTACCAAAGAATTATTAATACTAAGTTTTAATAAACTTTATGTGACTTATCATAATGAAAGAAAATGTTTATTTTATTAGTTAACTTCTTTGAGGAAATCATTTTCATCGTTATATAAGAAGAGTCTTGTGGGTTTTGATAAGAAGTTGTAGAAATAATTTTTTCCTATGTGGATGATAACAAAATCTTGATTTAGTAGTAAGGATCTGTAAGCCCTGGAAAATTTCAGTAAATAATTCCAAAATAAATATTTAAAATAAACATAAAAAAATGACTCCCAAATAAAAATCGAATTTCAAATAGTCTGAAATCTTGAACAAATCTAGAAATTTCTTAATCTTGAAGAAAAAGAAAACCCTTAAAAGTGGAATAAGAACTTAATAGTCTCAAAATCCAAAGCCATTATGTATAACAAATTTTATGCTTAACCCCGACTTATAAATTCGGGTAATATAGAACCTAAAAACAAATTATTAAACTGTAAGTAATGATAAACCTTTGGATATAAAACCTAATTTAAGAATTCCGAAAACATTAAGAGATATTAAACACTTACGAAAATAAAATTTAAAATAAATATTCTTAAATTAAATATATTGTATAAAAATAAAACATCAGTTTCCAAATCGGCAGGGTTCTAAACTGGAAAGTTAACCAAAAAACCTAAGTCAACAATTCCCAAAAAACCCTAGTAGTTTAAATCCAGCAATCGCGTATTCCTAAGCCAAGGAGTCAGAATATGAGTAAAGGGTGTAGTTTAGGTCGTGATAATACTAGGATGCTTTACAAGATAAGATTAGCAAATTTTCGATCTACTTCGAACCCAATCGGGTATAGACCTCGAAAAGCGTGCCATGGGATTCGAAATATTACATATATGATGTTACTACCAATAGGTTCGTAATTTCATAAGATTTTCAAATATACCAATTAAATATAATTTTTCGGGTTATATGTAAACCCGATTTTTTTGGTAACCAAGTAAACTTTGGAAATCGGAAACCAAAACCCTAAACCAGATTAGTTTAAGCTTAAAAAGGAAAACCTAGGAACCCTGGATCTGGCTTTTCTTCGATTTCAACTAAACGAATTTTTGTAAAATAGATTAATGTGGAATATGTTTTAAAGTATATTTCAAACCATAACAAGTTTTGATTTCGAAAAATTTTCTATTCCTAGCCTTCTCAAGCTCCATTATGGAAAAGCGAGCCCCGAAACTAGAAACTCAGAAAAATATATTGGAATAATCTTTAGAACCGAAATTTTATAAGGATTCCAAAAATATAAATTTTATAATTTTTCGGGTTATGAAAATTACAATTATAGCCTTTTTTTCGTATTTTCTTTACTACCGGAAAAGTACATGTCTTATCTACTATTTATTACTATTCACAAGTATAACCTATTATACACACAACCCATACCCTAGTTTTACATGCTTACAAACACTTAATTACATTTTCTTTTCCAAGGAATTTTTGTCTCTTAACAATTGTTACATTTATTACTTTTTATTACATAAATTACAAATTAAAACAAATTTAAACTCTCCCTCTCTCTCACTCCTTACATGGTCGGTGCACCACCCTCCCAATTTGGCTTCAAATTGTTTTATTTGATTTTTTTATAACACACACAAACCCTAATTTCACTTAATATATATAATCTTTTACTTTCTCTCTCTTTCACTTTATTTCATTTGTTCAAAAAACTCACACAACCCTCTCTTTTTTTCTCTTCTAGCCATGACTTTCCCCTCCTTTTGCCCACACAACACTTTGTTTGTCCTTTCAATTTCCTACTCCATACAACAAATAGGTAAGAGATCTTTACTTTAGGGTCTTGAAACATGTAATGGCAAGATCATTCATGTGTGATTCCACACAAAATCTTCATGAGCTTCAAGCTAGGGAAGTGGAAACACTTGAGCATGAGATCCTTGCCATCACAATGTTATAGATCGTGTTATTTGAAGTTATTTTGCTATTATCTTGTTTTATTACTAAGCTATGCTATTGTTATTGATGATTTGTGCATATATTCATCATCCATTCATGTTCACATAACCATCATAATGTTCATGCATTTATAACTAGTTTAGTAGACTAGATCTAGTTGTTTTAAGTTCCTACATGCATTAGGCTTTTGTTTTATGTTCTTAAATAGCTTGTAATAGCTTGATGGTAATAGGAAAGTGTTAGAAAGCTTAAGATCTATATTAGTTTCAAAAAAAATAACTTTTGAAAATTCGGATAAAAAAGGAACCCTATTTAGAAAACCTATTTTTCAACTCCAAAATAAGATTTTTATTAAAGAAATGGAAGCCTTAATGGGTAGGTTTGATTAGGAAATAGTTTTTGAAAGACTAAATAAGTTTTACAAAGAAAACAAACTCAAATAAATTTTTCAAAATTCGGATTTGAAAATAACCATTATTTAAACACCTATTTCCAAATGCCAAAATGATAATTTTTATAGTAAAATGAAAGTCCTAGAGGATACATGTAATAAAGACTCAATTTTGACAAGAATAGGAGACTTTTAACACATTATAACCTTAGAACAATAGATGATTTCCAAGAATAGGTGAAACAATATTTTCATTCCTCAAAGTTTTGTAAAATTCGTACTTAGGCAAACCACCTATTTAAACATCTATTTTCTAAACCCAAAATGAAGGTTTTTATTAAAATAATGAAGGTAATGGCTATATAGATCATCAAGGTTAAGTTTAATGAAAGCAAATGGGATTTCTCAAGAAGAAAACCACTTTCGTTAAGCCTAGTAAGTTTAAAAAATTTTACAAAGTAAAAAGCTTTTCAAAAAGAATAATTGATACTATAACATTAAGCATATTCATAAAGGTAGTTCATTCCACAACCTTTACGATAATAGCTTGTAGGTGTTGCATATATATATGGAGCACTTATAGAAACAATGTTAGAAAAGTAGGGTTACATACTTCTCAATTGGTAGTATCCAAGTCCATGAGGAATTAGAATTCCCAACATTCATGAATCATGCATTACATTGAGATATATATATGTATAATAGAGTCTTACATGATATATGGATAGCTAAGTATCTATCAAAGCTTTCTTATGATGTTTGTTTGTGGATAGAGTTTGAATTGTGGAATGGGAAATTCGTGTAGTAATCTATATCCTACTGTTCATGGACCAACTGGCCTGAATTGTGGAAAATAACTCTAGAAATAGATAACTCTTGTCGAATAGGTAGAAATCGATATATAATATGCGAAATTCCAAGTTAAAATGACCAAGTTATGGCTGTTTTAAGTTGGAATTTCCTCTTAAATGAATTTTGACGAACTTGATAGAATAGAATTTATAGGCATTCAAACTTCATAAACTACTCATTAGAGTTATTTCTTTTGATTAGGAATCTTGGGAGACAGACTAGACTTTCCCCGGGGCAATTATGATTAAGTGGATTTCTGTACCATGGTAAAGTGAGTTCATTTCTTAAATAGTTGTGCTCATGTATGTGCTTGTAATTGTAGTGGCATTAGAATTAGGAAAAGATAAAATTATGATGAGTTGTGATTTAATCGTGGTTGAATGAATAATAAGTATATTGAGATGAGACTTATTGAAAAAAATCATTATATGAGCTAGTATAGACTTGGATTGTCTGAAATTCTGTATGATCACGTTTAATCTACATAATTAACATGCCACGATTATATGAATAAATTGTATATGTATATTACGTAGTGAGTCACATTGCATTAGCTAATATACCTTTGGCGGGACAAAACTATATTAACAGAAGGCGAGAGGGCCTATGTTAACATTAAGGATGTGAGATCACTTAAGTTAATAGATGTGGAGTAGGCACATAAAACTACTATAATAAAATAACAAAGGTTGTACAACTAAGAGAAAGAGATCGGGGTTATGGTTGCATGACTTATGGATCACCCCACTCATAATTGGAATTTATGGTTGTATGTCTTATGGACCATCCTAACCCCGAATGGAGGGCGTAAATCCATTCACATATGACTCCCGGAAAATTATATGCTTGTATGCTCATTTGCTTATGCATTTCATATGGATGTTAATAACTTGTCTGTTATATACCGTAGTCGAGTACTAATTATTGGAAATGAAATCTCACTAAGCTCGTAAGCTTATACCCCAATAGTTTCCTATTACAGTATGAATATTTATGGCTATCTTCGAGGAGCCGCTATCATTAGGTACAGCTCTTGGACACTAAGGAGCTTTTGATGAGGTCGGGACCGAGACGTAGGCATGGACTTCTAAATGAGTCTTCTAAATTGGTATTTGAAGGATAATATAAGAGACTTTGAGAGTCTAAGAACTCTTAACGTTTTTGATGGGGGTATGCCTCTTAGATCATGTAATAAAATAAATTTAAATGTAACTGTTATGATTTACATTCTTGTTGCTATGTATGTCTCCTTAAAGTATTTCGAAGCAAAGTATGGTCCCTATATATTGAACGTGAGCCTTACACCCGATGTTCAAACTCATGAAGAGACTAAGGTTATCTTACTTGAGTTTAAATATCGACTGTGCCGGACTGTCACGTTTAGGGTACCCTTTGGGATGTGACATGATCTGTATACATTAAGAGAGGTTGGTTTCATTTTTTTACTTTGTTTCCTTGGTAAAATTATCCTTGTTGACACTTAGGAAAACTTTGGGAAAGTTTGAGAAGAAGTTGTAAAAATACATTTTCTAAGTTGTTGTTGACAAGTTTCTTTATTTAGTGACAAGTTTTATAATAAAAAAGTTTAGTTTCATGTTCTGTTATTAGAGAAAATTTCACTTTAGAATTTGTTCAGACAATAACATTATGATGTTGCATGTATATGGGTATGTAGTATGAAAATGAAAATATAAGAAAGATATAAGAAGTAAATAATATGCAAGATAATAATATCAAGTATTGGGAACCTTAGCTTCATCAAGGTAATCCAATCAAGTACTGAGAGCCTTAGCTTCATTAAGGTAATCCGGTCAAGTACTAGGAGACTTAGCTTCATCAAGGCAACTCAGGACTAAGAATAGACTAGTCCCAAAAAGAAAAGAAAAAGAAAGAAAAGAAAAAGCAATAACAAGAGCATTGAGAATAGTAAAAGCAAGTTAGTAAGAGTTAGTAAGCATTTAGGCTCTATGAAATATATAGATATACATATAGATAATATATATATATATTGTTAAGTATGAAGCATAATAACAATAAATCATAAGTCATTATAATAACAAGATAATAAAAATAAGAACTTTTTAGCTTGTGCAAGAACACAATATGAACATATTGTTGCTTCTACAAATCATATGAGTTTTAAGAAACAACACCATTGTCATGCTAAGTTATATGATATTGGTAAATAGATGGTTGAAAGCTTTACTAAGAGTGTTTTTGTTGAAGGATGAGGATGATAGATGTAGATTATGTGGGTAATGGTAAATGATTTATAAGTAGAAAAGGATTGTATAGAGAAAGATTTTGGAAAAAATTTGGTTGTAGAGAGTTTTGGTAGAGAGGAATTGTGACGAGAGGGTTTGTGAAAAAAATTTGAGAGGAGTTTTGTTATATAAAATGAATGTGTAAAAAAATGGAGGGAAATGAGATATTTATAGTTGAAGATTGAGGGAAATTGTGTGTAATAAAATAAATTAAAAAAGAAAAATTGAGAGGAAAGTACAAGAGGAGGGGTTGGTGGTGGGAGGGGGTGTCGGCCATTGAAAGACGGGGGAGAGAGAGATTAAATTTGTAATTTTTGTAAGAAAATAATTAATATGTAAGATATGATTTGATATAAGATACATTAGAAAGGTAAAAAGTAAGAAAATAGGTATATAGGTAATAAGAATAAGTAGTAAGGAAAAGTAATAGAATTATATGAATAGTAATAAATAACAGACTAGACAAATAACATACCGGTAGTAATAAAAATATGCGTAAACAAGCTATATTAGATATTTTTAAATTTCGAAAAAATTTTAAAACTGATATTTTTGGAATCCTTATATCATTACGAGTCTAACGGTGTTATCAAAATAATTTTATTATCTGGTGTACCGAGGCATGGTTTTTGAAAACCGATCCCGTTTAGATTCAAAAGACACTAGAATTTTACGAATATGATATTTTTAAGCTTCTTTATATTATTATGAACTATTATAAAAAATTATTTTAGTTCCATTGCTTAGGGGTTAAGAGCGCGGGATTGTCGGATCTAAACAATAGGGTTTGTTGTAGACTTTGTTGACTTTTAGAGTTCCGATTGACTTCTGACTTGTTGATTTATTCGCAATTCTTAAAATTTTAGGGTTTTTTTACCTTGTTATATTTTTTGTTGAATATTTATGTTTTATTTTATTTTATTTGTGATTTATTTAATATTTTCTAGTTTTCAGGATTATTTAACCGAGTCTAAGGTTATGGGTTGACTCCGTTTGGCTTTTGGTAATTGAAAATTTTTATTCTAAAATTCATCGAAGGATTTAAGTTTTTAGTTTTTTTTGTCGAGCTTTATTTTGATATATCATTTTGATTTGCATGTTAGACGTCGGATAGATGATTTGATTGGCATACAGATGTTAAATCAATTGATTATAGGATTTTCCATTTTGTTTTGAGGGTTCTCTTTTTCTTGAGATTAAGAATTTTCGTATTTGATCTTATTTAGAATTCGGTTTTAACTTAAGTCCATTTTCAAAGTTTCGGTTTTGATGTTTGACTTTTAGGATTATTTTCTAAGAATTATGAAAAATGCAGGAGTTTACATGGTTCTAGTCAGGTGGTTTGATAATTGGAGCAGAAATCAGCTTCTCCTTCATCTTATCAAAAGCGGACTTGCAGGATTCATCAAATTCAAATGCCACATTTTTGCAACAATCTACATAGGGGCTGAGTGATCTTTGAAAAATCCTTGATAAAGCACCTATAAAAACCTGCACTTCCAAGAAAAGAAGGAACTTCTCGTACACTTACGGATAAGGCAACGATTTAATCACTTCTATCTTAGCCTTATCAACTTCAAGTTCCCTCGAAAATACAATATGCCTTAGAATAAGACCTTAATCAACCATAAAATGACATTTTTCATAATTTGGGACAAGGTTGTTTCCATGCATCTGTTAAGCACTTTTGTAAGGTGAGTAAGACATGAGTCAAATATATCACCATAGAAAGTGAAGTCATCCATGAAAACCTCTATGATGTTTTCTACATAATCTAAAAAGATTCTAACCATACACCCTTGAAATGTAGCAGGGGCGTTGTATAGTCCAAATGGCATCCTTTTATATGCAAAATTTCCAAATGGGCATGTGAATGTGGTCTTCTCTTGATCTTCAAGTGCAACTAGAATTTGATGAAAGCCTGAATAGCCATCAAGACAATAGTAATGAGAATGTCCAGCTAATCGCTCAAGCATTTGATTGATAAAAGGAAGATGAAAAATGATCTTTTCTAGTAGATGCATTTAACTTCCTATAGTCAACACAGACCCTCCATCCATTTTGAACACAAGTAAGTACCAACTCACCATCAAAATTTTCAATCACAGTCAAGCCTAATTTCTTAGGAACAACTTGAATTGGACTTACCCATTTACCATCAGAAATTGGATAGATCATACTTGCATCAAGAAGTTTCAAGATCTCTTTCTTTACCACCTCCATCATAGGTAGATTTAATCGGTGCTGGACTTCTCTAGAAGGCTTGCAATTTTCCTTTAATAGGATCTTATGCATACATGTGGAAGGGCTCAACCCTTTTATGTCAGCAATGGTAAATCCAATGGCTTCATTGTACTTCCTAAGCACCTGAATCAACTCGTCTTCTTCTAAAGCACTCAGTTTGTTGGAGACTTCCACTGCAAGAGTTTCCTTTTCTCCTAGAAATATGTACTTTAGATGATCTGATAAGGGTTTCTAGTCTAACTTCGGTGCTTGTACAATAAAAGGAAGGAGTTTTGTGTTAGAGGAAGGTAACTTAATGTAAAACATACCATACTTTAAAGGTTTTAATGATTCTAATTCATGCATGGTGTCCTACAAATAAGGGGATATCACAAACTTCTTTTCAATCTTCCTTAATTTCTTAACACTAAAACTCCTTTCAAGTGTAATTTCCTTGAGTGGTTCAGCTGAAGGTCCTCCAATTTGATTGTCTTGAATGTGTGGGGTCATTACCTCTTTTTTAGTTTCTTCCTCCGATTTATCTGGCTTGCCTTCTTGTTGGATTCTTGAAATTTCTTGCCACTTATCAAAGAAATTGCGTTAGCACTTTGTTTGGATTATTAATAGTCTGAGAAGGCAATTTATTTTGGGATTCTAACCTACTCACGGAGGATGCAAGCTGACTCATCCGATTCTCCCAGTTTTGAATGCTTTGCTTTGTCTCATCTTGAAATTGCTTTGTGTTAATGGCTAGTGATTTTACAATTTCTTCCACAGACATATCCGAACTTGAAGAAGGTTGTGGTGCTGGATTTTGTGGTCTTGGCTAATACTGTTGGAAGTTTCTAGGTCCATAGCTGAAGTTAGGATAATCTAGGATTGTAAGTATTTGAATAAGGATCATGTTTCCTTTGTGGTAGTCTTGGAAATCCTCCTATTGCATTGGCATGTTCATGTGAGTCCTCATGAAGTGTAGGACGCATATCAGTGGCATGGTTAGGAGCAGCACATATCTCGCATGCTTTGACCTGTTGTTGATTTCTTAGAGCCATTTACTAAACAAGAGAAGTTAGATTGGAAATTTGATTTTCAAGATGAGAAAAATTTACCTCATTAACCTTCCTTGTTGAGGAATCATGTCGGAATCCAAATTGTTGTGAATTAGCAGCCATAAGAGAAATCAATTCCCTAGCCTGACCATGGGTTTTGTTCACTATAGTACCTCCACTAGCTACACCCATCATCTTCCTCTCCATAGGAAGTAATCCTTCATAGAAGTATTAGATGAGGATTTGTTATGGAATCCCATGTTATCAGCAACTTGCATACAATTGCTTGAACTTCTCCCAGTATTCATGAAGGTTCTTTATGTCTCTGTTTAATTCCACAAATTTCCCTTCTAATTCCAGCATCTCTAGTAGTAAGGAAAAATTTGTCCAGTAATAATTTGACCATGTCAGCCAATGTAGTGATAGAACCTGGAGGTAGATAAAACAACCAATCCGTTGTTTTATCCCTTAATGAAAATGAAAAAGCATGCAACTTGATTTGCTCCTCAGATACTCCTTGTGGCCTCATACTAGAGCACACCACATGAAATTCCTTCAAGTGTTTGTGAGGATCTTCATTTTCAAGGCCATGAAAGGTGGGCAGCAAGTGTATCAAGCTAGATTTTAACTCAAAGGCCACATTCAACTCTAGATATTGAATGCAAAGCAGTTGCTGAGTCGAATCTGGTGTAACTAATTCTCTTAATGTTCTCTCCTAATTAGCCATTTCTTGTTCTTCCATTTTAGATTCTTCTTTTTCAGACTCACAGGATGATTCAACTAAATCAAGGGCAAGGTTCAATCCAGGAGATGAAGATAAAGTGGCATCTTTTGCACGCAATTTAGCTTCTTTTCACAATTTCCTAGTTGTCTTCTCAATTTCTGGATCGAATTTAAGGTCACCTGTATCAAAAGAACGAGTCATAAAGGAAAATAAAAATAAAATTTCAACACTAATCCCTGAAAACAACGCAAAAAATTTGGTGGGTGTTGAATCCGACAAATATATATAATCCTACTCTTAAAACGTATAACTTTTATATAGCAATGAGTAGGGTCGGTGCACAAAAATTGGTGAAATCTATTTCTATTCAGAGATTAGAATAAGGAAAGAAGGGGGGTTTTGTGAAATTCAAATAAAATTAATTATTTCTTAAAAAAAGCAATCACAGTTTAAGACTTAATTCAATATCAAAGGATTCCTAACAAAAGGTATTACCACAACTCAGTTCAGAGAAGTGATCATTGATGCAAAAATCTCTGTTCTTCATCTCGGATAAATTGATTATGGTTGTTAACAAGTTATAACAACCTATCTACCCATACTTGATCAATAACCAAAACAAGCTCTTTGATTATTTTTCCTTTCGACTAAACAACCCTAAACAAGCTCTTTAGGGTTTAATTTATCAGAAGCATAAAAAACAAGAGAGACAATCAATTTTGACCAACAAATCAAACGCTTGACCTATTTAGATCAGGTTATATATCCTCATAACATAATTCGATTACCTATCTCATAATCAATCATGCTATTGTGTCATAGATATTAGAACAATCAAACAATGACGGATTTGATATTCTAATTGACTGATTATCACCCTGCTTATTGAATATAAGGATCCAAATTTGCATGAATCAAACAAGATAACAAAAACAAAAAGATCAAAGGATACACGAATACCCAAAACAAGAACAAAACAAAATAAATCAATTCGATCTCACGATTCTTGAAGAACCGAATCTTGTAACAATCCTTTAGCTAGAAAATAAGGATTTAGCCACTCATTCTAATACAATACTCTCTCTATTATAGGGTTTTCTAATGTCTAAGAATGATATCAAATTAGCTATGGTCGCCATTCATATAGAACAAAACTTTGGAATTTGAATAGCCACAACTTACACCGATAGTTACCTAATGTATGCTGGTAGCATACTGTAACGCCCTAAAATAGGGCATTACAACCCCCCACCTGTCCTGTAAATCCCCGAAATTTTGATCCAAAGTTAAGACCTAAACCCTAATCGAAAGTCAAAAGGATTCTTAAGTCAAACAAAACCCTAGTTTACCGTAACCGTTTAACTCCGGCAATTGCCGTTTTCTCAAGCCCTAGAAAACGAAGTTGGAAAATTAGTTGTAATAGTTCGTAATAGCTATAGGTTTTATAAAAATATCAGATTGAAGATTTTCGAGTGACCTTTGAACTCGATCGGACATAATTCTTGAAAGACGTGTCCGGAAGCCCGGAATCGGAAAAATATTCCGAATATACCGTTAGACTCGTAAAAATATAAGATTTCCAAAAATATCAATTTCGTAATTTTTCGATAACTAAAAATATCAGATATCGCTTTTATACGCGTACTTTCTTACTACCGGTATTTAATTGTCATGTCTACTTTTACATTACACTATTTTCTACTATTCTACACTATTCATCTATCTCTACTTTTTCTTACAACCTATTCTTACAAACCTTACACCTATCTCTTACACTTTTTCATTTCCAATACAACTTCACATCTTTCATTTCTTACTTTTAATTAATCAAAAGACAAAAAATTTATTTTTCCTCTCTCCCATGCATCAAAATGGCGCCGGCCATCTCTCTCCATGCCCAATTTGTTTAATTTTCAATTATTTAATTAACACAAATAATCTCCCACACTTTTCTAAATACCCCTTCATACCTTCACTTCTTTCACACCTTTTCTTCTCTAAAGTTATTATAGCAAAATCTCTCTCAAAATTCTCTCAAGAGTTCTTCAAGAAAGTCCTCTTAGTTTAGTTTTCTTTAGGTAAGAAATTCTCAAGAATTCTTCATGTTCATCTACTTAGTATGAGCTTAGTGTATGTTTTCTAAAACCATGAAGGTTAAGAAAGCAACATTAGATTATACTTTGTTTTTGTTCATAATATCAAATTTCTTTATGTTTCTTTTATGTCTTTATATTCCCTTTATGCTCTTTATTTCCTTTATGTCCTTTATATTTCCTTTATGTTCTTTACTATCTAATATATCTATATAGCTATATATATTATTTAGAGCATATAAGCTCAATGTCTTACAATTTATTTATCCTTCATGCGATTTATTTACTTCATTTCAAGTCATTTAAATTCAAGTTAATTTTAAGACTAGTCATTCTAGTCTTAGACTTGTCCTCATCAAGTCAAAACAATTCTTTCGGGACTAGTCTTTTCTTAGTCCCGGGGTACTTGAAGAAGCTAAGGTCCCAATACTTGATTTATTCTATTATTTACTTAAGCTTTCAAATTATCATGTTCCTTTATATTTCTATAGTTTATGATTCATATTCATGCATGACATAATGTTTTTGTCTCAACAAATAAATGAAGAAGTATTTTCTTAGGACTAAAGGTACTTTCCTAAATAAATATAGAAAATGGATTTCTTGAAAACCCATGAACAATGCATGGAAATAATTATTCTTACATAAACAAAGGTTTTTACAAAACTCATCTTTTATCAAGAAGTAGAAGTTCTTTTGAAAATCATTACAAGAAATAAAATATCATTTTACTACCTTGAATCCAAGTTTTGAAAAATGAAAACACACCTTAGAAATTTAAAGAAGTTTCAAAAAGAGATTAAAAATTCATCTCAATAACTCAAGAGCTTTCAAAAGTAAAATAAATATCCCATAGAATCCCAAGTTCAAAAGACTTTCAAACCTTAATTTTACAAGTTGAGACAATTTCATTTACTTCATACATATGTTATGAGTCATTACAAATATGTATATACCTTTCAAAAAAAGTTTACAAAAATGATTGAAACATTTATCTTTTCGAAAGAGCTTTTCTTATAAAGAAGAAACAAGTGGTTACAAATTCGTGGCAAATCTGGTCGCTATCTTTTCGGAACCAAACGGACTTAGTTTTATAAAAATAAGCTTAGAAATGCGTAGATCTTTTCGAGTAGGAGAAAACGACATATTAATACGCGAAATTCCGAGTTAAAATGAGCAAGTTATGACCATTTTAAATTGGAAATTCCCCTTATACGATTTTTCTACGATTTTAAGTAAAGTTTAGAATTTTCAAGAAGAAGAAATTCACGAAATACTCATTTTGGGTATTTTCTTGATTAGATAATCCCGAGGGTGTGTTCGTATCCCGAGGATTGCTACGATAAGAGGAATTTCCGAACGACCCATCCAAATCAAGAAGGTGTCACCATGGCTGAGTGAGTTACTTCCGTTGATTTTTCTCATACTCTTGATTGTGCTTGTAAAATTAGTTGCACTATAATTTAAGAAAAATAAAAAGGAAGTGATAAATGTTGAAAGAATACTAAGTATATCGAAACTCGATTTGTTTGTAATAAAGTTGTATGAGAATTAGTATCTTGAAATGTTTGAAATTGATTGATCACTTGAAAGAAGTTAATGTAACTACTAGACTTTAATTAAAGAAATTACTCATGCACTTCATATGTTGAGTCACATGCATTCACTATTATACAATTGGTGGGACAAGTGTATAATAGTGGTGGTAGACAGAACGGTATATCATGTGAGTGGCTAGTAGGAGCCTGTAATAAACTACAAGTATTTGATGGCTAGTAGGAGCCTGTAATAAAACTACAAGTTTTTGATGGCGTATAGGAGCCGGTAAGTAAGTCTATAAAAGTGTTTTTAAAAGTTGTGGCTATAATTGGCCTGAATCCCCAACCCCGAATGAAGGGGCGTAAATTCATTCAACATATGATTCCCGGAAAGTCATATGTTTATATGCTCATGTGATTGCTTCATTTCATATGATTGAATAATAAACTTGATTGTTAAATTTCATCGAGTATGAACTTTTGGGATTTACTCACTAAGCTTATTAGCTTATACCCTATAGATATCTGTATTCTCAGGAACACCTATTTTTGAGCTTGAGGCCATCCCGTATCCGATACGTTTTTGATGTTAAAGCTTTTGAGGAAATCTACTCGAAGACTTAGATTAGAATTCCTTTGAAATCTTTAATTTTGGTAGTTAGGAAGTTTATCCCGATCCTTGGATTCAGCGGGGGAATGCCCCTAAGAAATTATGTATCAGACCTTTGGTTATTTATGATATGATTTTATTTCTGAATTCTTGCATGTTTATCTTTACTCGCTTAAACTATGCTTCCCAAAAGCGTCTCCTATTACCGTGTTAGACGCCTTACATATAATACTAAGGCTTTTGCATGACTACGGTAGCCATTCCTAAGCCTTGATATTATATGTGGCGGACTGCCACGTTTAGGGTACCCCTCGGGCGTGACAGTTTAAGTTGGTATCAGAGCAACAAGTTTATAGAAATAAAGGTAATAGGAATAAATCTAGAATAGAAAATGATAGAAAAGACTTAGAAAGGATTAGACAAGTTTAGAATTCTCAAGAAGAGAATTTATGACCTCCCTTGTCCTTTGAAGTTTACCTTTGGGAAAGTTAGGATTAAGACCCAAAATTTAAACTCAAGAAATGAAGAGACCCTTGTGGATTACCGATTAAAAGTAAAACCCCTGTAAGGAGTTCTCCTATAAGACAGACTTAGAAGTATCTTATGATATAGGATGTCTTACGTACCATTACAACCACACCTTATGCTCCAAAAAGCTACGTTCTTTTTCCAAAAAATAAGTGTTAGTTTTCCCGATTTTCGAAATTGAATTCCATAAAACGATTATATATCAAAGCCCACATGAGCCAGTAGATCATGGATGAATCAAGGATATTTCCAACCAACGTAAAGCCAGTCAAGATTTCGAATGACCTAATGAAATATCCCAAATCAAAGACGATCTCGTGTAAGAAACCTGATCAAGAAAGAAGTGACGACGTATCCAATAAGGAGCATGCAGCACAGACGAAGTTTGATCAACGGGAGCCAAGCAAGTCTAGAAATCAACCTTCCCAGGAAAAAGAATGATGGACCGAAGCAACTTGAAGCTATTTGTAACTATGATGGCTAAGGACGACTTGAAGAAAAGATCAAAGAAAGAAGGAAGGATTCACATGAGCAATTCCAAGTGTCCAAAAAGAATTCTGTAACCAATCAGCTTAGAATATAGGATCGATTAGTAGAATAATTTATGTTCGAATAAAGTGTTTGTTGAATTTTGAAATTCTTTTACCTTGATTCCTTATAAGATTTTATTTCTTTCTATATTGAATATTTTTTATATCTTGATTTCCTCTCTTGATTTGATTAATTAAAATTCTCTTGTGTAATACTTTCCTTTATATGTTTATTTCTTTGGAAATTTCCGCAAATTCCGTAACTTAGTATGAAAAGACTTAATAATCTAGTATTTACATAAACGATTAAAACAGCCGACCTAGAAGGGGACGACCGAGGATGAGGCAGGCATCAAATAACCCGCCTGAAGAAGTTAACCAACCAGAAGCACCCCCTGCGGCTCCTGCCCCAGACCAGCAAGGCAATCTCCAAGCCACTCTAGGTCAATTAACACAACTTCTTAATGTGTTAGTTCAACAACAGCCGAGGAATATGCCACCTCCCGCACCAGCACAAGCACCACCCCAGCAAGCACCTCAAGCATCTATACATGGACCAGCAGCGCCTGATGCTCAATCACATACAGCACCCCTGCCGCCTCCGCCACCACCTCGACCATACAGAACTTCACTCCCAGACTTTATCAAAAGTAACCGTTACTTTGACGGAGCTTTTGGGAAACCCGATGAGGCTGAAGATTGGCTCGCGCAGGTGGAACGATCTTTTGCTGCTTATGAAGTCCCTTATCATCTTCGGATAAGCTATGGTACTTACATGTTGAGATTCAACGCCCGCATCTGGTGGGAGTCCAAGAGTAGGGAATTGCCGCCACCCATCACCTGGGACATGTTTCGAATGAGTTTCTGGAAAATTATTTCCCTGGAAGTTTAAGAGTAAGGTATAGTGCGGATTTCTTGCACATATCCCAGAGAGGAAAGTCCATAGAACAATATGAGACGGAATTTAGCCGACTCCTGCAGTACGCTCCGGATTCTTATAAGTACAGTGAGGAGCTGAAACGACAGGTATTCTTGAATGGGTTAGATGAGGATTTAAGGATGCGATTAGAAGAGTTTGACATTCGCACCTTCAGGGAATTGGTTGAGAGAGCACGAATTGTGGAAGGGGCCAAGAAAAGGAAAGCCGGAACCTTTGAGAAGAAAGTACATGTGTTTGGAAGGAGATTTCAACCAGGAACGAGCTCCAATTTCCCTTCTAAGAGGTTTAAACCAATTGGCAATTTTAAGGGAAATTTTAGTGGACAAAAGGATGATTCCAAGATAACAGCAAATTGTTGGAAATGCAAAGGAGCGCATTACCCGAAGAGATGCCCCCTTCTCCAGAACAAGTGTTATTTCTGTGGTGACCCGAGCCATAAGATTCCGGATTGCCCAAAGAAAGCTACTACGACTTGTTTCGTATGCAAGCAATTGGGACACTTTGCTAATGAGTGCCCCCAAAGGAATCTCCCAGCTAACCGACCTGTTGGATCCTCAGGAGGACTTGCCCCAACAAGAAGTGGAAATGGAAGCGGAAGTCGCTCGGCATCATCTATGCATGGGCTAAGGATTTATAACCTTGAAGGGCAATGGGTCTGCGAAGAGGATGCCGATGAAGGAGTAGAGTTGGCTGCCCTGGACCACGGAGGGGAGCATGACTATAGCTTGGTTATGGGTTAGCTTCAATCCCTAATATGTGCCTGTTTTAATATCTGTCAAGTATAAAGTTATGATGCATGTTGGGAATAATAGATACCTAGGAAACCTTTTTAAGGACAATAAGATCAGTAACACGCGCGTCTTGAACGCAGGAACCATACAAATAGGGGACCTAACCGCTTATACCCTTTCGATACGGGTGCAACACATTCCTTTATTGCCACTAGTGTAGCCTTGAAGACCGATTTACCCATCACCACAATCACAACAAGCTTTCGTATAAAAACCCCCACCGGTAGTGTGGTGACTACCAAAGAAGTAATAAGGAATTGCCCCATGAAGATACAAGGCCATGAAGCAACTACCGATCTTATAGTGATAGAAATCAGCAAGTACGAATGATTCTTGGAATGAGTTGGTTGTCCATGGTGGAAGCAAAGGTAGATTGTAGAAATAAAAAGGTGGAATTCATAGGACAAGATGGAAAGAAAGCTACGTTTTTGGGAGAATCCGCAAAAAGTTTGGAGTTAAGTTCGTTCGAGCTAATTGAAGAAGTTGAGGAAGGAGTTGAAAGTTATGTGGGAAGTACGGAGGAGGATAAGGAAAGACCCAACATTGACGACATCCCCATCGTTAATGAATTCTCTGATGTTTTTCCAGAAGAATTGCCTGGGTTACCCCCAAAACGAGAAATCGATTTTGAGATCGATTTGATGCCAAAAACAGAACCTATATCCAAGGCACCCTACCGAATGGCACCTGTTGAGCTCAAGGAACTTAAGAAGCAGTTACAAGAACTGCTTGACCAAGGATTTATTAGACCAAGTGTCTCACCTTGGGGAGCTCCAGTATTATTCGTGAAGAAGAAAGATGGATCTATGAGGTTGTGTATTGACTATCGAGAACTCAATAAGGTCACTATCAAGAATAGGTATCCATTGCCAAGGATTGACGATCTCTTTGACCAGCTACAAGGAGCAAGTGTATTCTCACGCATTGATTTAAGATCTGGATACCACCAGCTAAGGATAAAACCAGAAGATGTGTCAAGGACCGCTTTTAGAACTCGGTATGGACACTATGAGTTCATGGTCATGCCATTTGGATTAACTAATGCACCAGCTGCTTTCATGGACTTGATGAATCGGGTGTATAAGCCGCTCTTGGATAAATGCGTGATTCTTCATTGATGATATTTTGGTTTATTCTAAAACACGGGAACAACACAAAGAACATCTGAGAATGGCATTACAAACCTTAAGGGAGCACAAGTTATATGCCAAATTATCCAAATGTGACTTTTGGTTGGATCAAATATCTTTTCTAGGACATGTTATCTCAGGGAAAGGAATATCAGTAGATCCCGAAAAGATTAAGGCCGTAATGGAATGGAAACAACCAAGGACGGTGACGGAGATTAGAAGTTTTCTTGGATTGGCTGGCTATTACAGGAAGTTCGTGCAAGATTTCTCAAAGATAGCTAAGCCCCTAACTCAGTTAACCCAGAAGAATGAAAGATTCATTTGGAATGAGAAGAGGGAACAAAGTTTTCAGGAGTTAAAACAACGGTTGGTATCTGCTCCAATTTTAACCTTACCCGATCCAGAAAAGCCATATACCGTCCATAGTGATGCATCAAGAAATGGCTTAGGATGTGTGCTGATGCAAGAAGGGAAAGTGATTGCTTATGCTTCACGACAGTTGAGGCCGCATGAACAAAATTACCCGACGCATGATCTTGAGTTGGCCGCAGTTGTTTTTGCTCTCAAGCTTTGGAGGCACTACCTTTATGGACAGAGATGCGAGATTTATACGGACCATAAGAGCCTCAAGTATTTATTTACACAAAAGGAATTGAATATGAGGCAAAGGAGATGGTTGGAGTTAATCAAAGATTACGATCTTGGAATAAATTATTGCCCTGGAAGAGTGAATGCGGTAGCAGACGCTTTGAGTCGGAAGAACCATGGAGAAGTTGCAGCCATGCTCACAACTCAAAAGGAACTCATAAAGGAATTCGAGAAAATGAGCATCGAGTTTGTGGGACAAAGTGTGGAAATGGAAATTTCCCATTTGGTAATGGAACCAACCCTGATCGATAGAATCAAAGAATCTCAACGATATGATGAAGTCATACAAAAGTTGAAAAGTGAGATACAGGGGGGAAGGTATGACGATTTTGAGATAGATGAGGAAGATGTAGTAAGATGAAGGGAAGATTATGTGTACCAATGATGAGGAGATGAAAAAGGAAATAATGGATGAGGCGCATAACTCGGGATATACCATGCACCCCGGTGGTACCAAGATGTACCAAGACCTTAAGAGTCGCTTTTGGTGGAATGGTATGAAAAAGGATGTAGCTGAATTCGTAATGAAGTGTCCCATATGTCAACAAGTAAAGATTGAACACCAAAGGCCAGGAGGACTTTTGAAACCATTGGCCATACCAGAATGGAAATGGGACCAAATTACCATGGATTTCGTATGTGGATTGCCCCGAACATCCGCCGGATATGATGCCATATGGGTAGTTGTGGATCGACTTACCAAGTCAGCGCACTTCATCCCCATCAACATGACCTACTCAATGGAAAAGTTGGCCCGGCTATATGTAAGGGAGATAGTGAGACTACATGGAGTTCCAACAGGGATTGTATCAGATCGGGATCCTCGATTCGTGTCAAAGTTTTGGACGAGCCTTCAGAAATGTATGGGGACCAAGTTACAATTCAGTACGGCTTACCATCCTCAAACCGATGGACAATCAGAGCGAACTATCCAGACTTTGGAAGACATGTTAAGGGCTTGTGTTATGGAATTCAAAGGAAGCTGGGAAGTACACCTACCTTTGGTAGAGTTTGCTTACAACAACAGCTATCATTCAACAATCAAGATGCCACCATACGAAGCTTTATATGGAAGAAGGTGTAGATCGCCTCTATTCTGGGATGATGAAAAGTTAACAATTGGACCAGATCTCATCCAAGACGCCTCCGATAAAGTCAGGATTATTCAGCAAAGGATGAAAGAGGCCCAAGATAGGCAGAAAAGTTGGGCGGACAAAAACGACGAATCCTTGAGTTTAACGTTGGTGATCACGTGTATCTGAAAGTGAATCCAATAAAGAGTATTCATCGTGTACGGGCTCAAGGAAACTAAGCCCAAGATATCGGACCTTTCGAAATCCTCGAACGGGTAGGAGATTTGGCTTATCGCTTGGCATTACCGCCAAACCTGTCGGGAGTACATAATGTCTTCCATGTCTCAGTGCTAAGGAAGCATACCCCGACCCTGATCGGATTGTGGAGCTTGAACCCGTCAGGCTGAAAGAGAATTTGACTTATGAGGAGCATCCAGTTCGAATTCTGGATCAAAAGGTTCAAAAGCTGAGAAACAAGAAATCCGATATGTCAAGGTATTATGGAGGAATCATTCACGAGAGGAGGCTACTTGGGAGCCGAGGACGAGATCCGAAAGAAATATCCAAATCTCTTGAAGAAACAGGTACGAATTTCAAGTTTTGAGGACAAAACTTTCTTTAAGGGGGGTAGGTTGTAAATCCCCGAAATTTTGATCCAAAGCTAAGACCTAAACCCTAATCGAAGTCAAAAGGATTCTTAAGTCAAACAAAACCCTAGTTTACCGTAACCGTTTAACTCCGGCATTGCCGTTTTCTCAAGCCCTAGAAAACGAAGTTGGAAAAATTAGTTGTAATAGTTCGTAATAGCTATAGGTTTTATAAAAATATCAGATTGAAGATTTTCGAGTGTCCTTTGAACCCGATAACATTCTTGAAAGACGTGTCCGGAAGCCCGGAATAGGAAAAATATTCCGAATATACCGTTAGACTCGTAAAAATATAAGATTTCCAAAAATATCAATTTCGTAATTTTTCGATAACTAAAAATATCAGATATCGCTTTTATACGCGTACTTTCTTACTACCGGTATTTAATTGTCATGTCTACTTTTACATTACACTATTTTCTACTATTCTACACTATTCATCTATCTCTACTTTTTCTTACAACCTATTCTTACAAACCTTACACCTATCTCTTACACTTTTTCATTTCCAATACAACTTCACATCTTTCATTTCTTACTTTTAATTAATCAAAAGACAAAAAAATTATTTTTCCTCTCTCCCATGCATCAAAATGGCGCCGGCCATCTCTCTCCATGCCCAATTTGTTTTAATTTCAATTATTTAATTAACACAAATATCTCCCACATTTTCCTATAAATACCCCTTCATACCTTCACTTCTTTCACACCTCTTCTTCTCTAAAGTTACTCTATAAAAATCTCTCTCAAATTCTCTCAAGAGTTCTTCAAGAAAGTCCTCTTAGTTTAGCTTTTCTTTAGGTAAGAAATTCTCAAGAATTCTTCATGTTCATCTTAGTATGAGCTTAGTGTATGTTTTCTAAAACCATGAAGGTTAAGAAAGCAACATTAGATTCATACTTTGTTTTTGTTCATAATATCAATTTCTTTATGTTTCTTTATGTTCTTTATATTCCCTTTATGCTCTTTATACTTCCTTTATGTCCTTTATATTTCCTTTATGTTCTTTACTATCTAATATATCTATATAGCTATATATATTATTTAGAGCATATAAGCTCATTGTCTTACAATTTATTTATCCTTCATGCATTTATTTACTTCATTTCAAGTCATTTAAATTCAAGTTAATTTTAAGACTAGTCATTCTAGTCTTAGACTTGTCCTCATCAAGTCAAAACAATTCTTTCGGGACTAGTCTTTTCTTAGTCCCGGGGTACCTTGAAGAAGCTAAGGTCCCAATACTTGATTTATTCTATTATTATTTACTTAAGCTTTCAAATTATCATGTTCCTTTATATTTCTATAGTTTGATTCATATTCATGCATGAACATAATGTTTTTGTCTCAACAAAAATGAAGAAGTATTTTCTTAGGACTAAAGGTACTTTCCTAAATAAATATAGAAAATGGATTTCTTGAAAACCCATGAACAATGCATGGAAATAATTATTCTTACATAAACAAAGGTTTTTACAAAAACTCATCTTTTATCAAGAAGTAGAAGTTCTTTCGAAAATCATTACAAGAAATAAAAATATCATTTACTACTTGAATCCAAGTTTTGAAAAATGAAAACACACCTTAGAATTTAAAGAAGTTTCAAAAAGAGATTAAAAATTCATCTCAATAACTCAAGAGCTTTCAAAAGTAAAATAAATATCCATAGAATCCCAAGTTCAAAAGACTTTCAAAACCTTAATTTTACAAGTTGAGACAATTTCATTTACTTCATACATATGTTATGAGTCATTACAAATATGTATATACCTTTCAAAAAAGTTTACAAAAATGATTGAAACATTTATCTTTTCGAAAGAGCTTTTCTTATAAAGAAGAAAACAAGTGGTTACAAATTCGTGGCAAATCTGGTCGCTATCTTTTCGGAACCAAAACGACTTAGTTTTATAAAAATAAGCTTAGAAATGCGTAGATCTTTTCGAGTAGGGAGAAAACGACATATTATACGCGAAATTCCGAGTTAAAATGAGCAAGTTATGACCATTTTAAATTGGAAATTCCCCTTATACGATTTTTCTACGATTTTAAGTAAAGTTTAGAATTTTCAAGAAGAAGAAATTCACGAAATACTCATTTTGGGTATTCTTCTTGATTAGATAATCCCGAGGAGGAGTGTTCGTATCCCGAGGATTGCTACGATTAAGAGGAATTTCCGAACGACCCATCCAAATCAAGAAAGGTGTCACCATGGCCGAGTGAGTTACTTCCGTTGATTTTTCTCATACTCTTGATTGTGCTTGTAAAATTAGTTGCACTAGAATTTAAGAAAAATAAAAAGGAAGTGTATGATAATATGTTGAAAGAATACTAAGTATATCGAAACTCGATTTGTTTGTAATAAAGTTGTATGAGAATTAGTATCTTGAAATGTTTGAAATTGATTGATCACTTGAAAGAAGTTAATGTAACTACTAGACTTTAATTAAAGAAATTACTCATGCACTTCATATGTTGAGTCACATTGCATTCACTATTATACAATTGGTGGGACAAGTGTATAATAGTGGTGGTAGACAGAACCGGTATATCATGTGAGTGGCTAGTAGGAGCCTGTAATAAACTACAAGTATTTGATGGCTAGTAGGAGCCTGTAATAAACTACAAGTTTTTGATGGCGTATAGGAGCCGGTAAGATCTATAAAAGTGTTTTTAAAAGTTGTGGCTGTAATTGGCCTGAATCCCCAACCCCGAATGAAGGGCGTAAATTCATTCAACATATGATTCCCGGAAAGTCATATGTCTTATATGCTCATGTGATTGCTTCATTTCATATGATTGAATAATAAACTTGATTGTTAAATTTCATCGAGTATGAACTTTTGGGATTTACTCACTAAGCTTATTAGCTTATACCCTATAGATATCTATATTCTCAGGAACACCTATTTTTGAGCTTGAGGCCATCCCGTATTCGATTGCGTTTTGACGTTAAAGCTTTTGGAGGAAATCTACTCGAAGACTTAGATTAGAATTCCTTTGAAATCTTTGATTTTGGTAGTTAGGAAGTTTATCCCGATCCTTGGATTCAGCGGAGGAATGCCCCTAAGAAAGTATGTATCAGACCTTTGGTTATTTATGATATGATTTTATTTCTGAATTCTTGCATGTTTATCTTTACTCGCTTAAACTTTGCTTCCCAAAAGCGTCTCCTATTACCGTGTTAGACGCCTTACATATAATACTAAGGCTTTTGCATGACTACGGTAGCCATTCCTAAGCCTTGATATTATATGTGGCGGACTGCCACGTTTAGGGTACCCCTCGGGGCGTGACATGTCCTCTCTTGATTAGGACATGCTAAGGCTATAATTTCCACAATTAACCTGAATAAAACCTGAATAACTCACAAGGTATAAAATGAGACATGTGGTCCTCATAAATAAACATTCTGATAAGAATGAAATCTCCATAATCAGAAAAACTATACATTGTTGACATAACTGTAGGTCAACGAGTCGAACTATACCCTAAAACTATCACCACAAGAAAACTCCAAATACAACTTAAAAATTTAATGAACAAAATATAGATTAGACATAAAAAGTTTTATGTGATCCATCCTATATCATCTATGACTATACAACTAGTCATCAGCAGGGTAGCCAGGACCGCTAACGCCATCCCCATCCTCATAGACGATATCAAAACCTGATAGATCATATATCATGCTATCATCACCTGTACCTGGAATATAATAGAATGAGCTGCGAAGCCCAGTACGATAATATCCAATCCAGTTCAAGCAAGGTTATGCACATACAACATGTATAAATATATGCAACTGAATTAAATGCATACAACAGATTATTATCTATTTTAGTCCAGCAAAACAACACAGTTCAGAATCTAGTATACATAAATCCTGAACTCAGAGTAACTCAGACTCTGCTATAAAAACAACCAACTGATTGGAAAATAAGTAATCATATACATATATGGATGAGTGGGTACTCCCCAAACATCCCAATTCCTGAACACCTAAATTCTACCGGAATCATTTCTTAGCACGAGTCCACTCGGGATAACCTCATACTAAGATCATCAGGGTGCCTCACCAGTATCACCGTCTGCCAGGTCTCTACTGGTGAAAGCCAACCACAACCAGACAGACAATTATTAAGCTGGATATTTATTAAGTTCATTATGCAATTCTACTCCTACATCTAATCACAAAAATTCTAATCTACAAGCACATACATCAAACAATGGATTGGTCGTACCTTTCTAAATCTCAGGAATCTAAATCAAGTCCTCAGAACCTGATACCAACAACAACAAAGCCAACCCAAACTCCACAATCTCCTATATCCACATCCACAACAGTTTCACAAACTCCAAATGTCCTGTTGCAATATATATATATTATATATATATCAACATACATGATTGCAATATCTTAACAAACATGAATTTTCCAAAAATCCTAACCTGAAAAGAAATCTCCGTTATCTGTGCCGTCTATTCCAATCAAACTCCACAATTATCTTCAAGAATAATAAGGAACCGCAGAAAATTCCACAATCACCAAAACCCTAATTCGCAATATATTAAGAACATATAAGGATCGTTTAGATCGTATTTTGTTGGAATCTATAATAGAGGAGATTTACTTACTATTTTGAATTGCTAAAACCCGTCTCACATTCACCAATTCACTGATCTTACACGTGCTAGGGTTTTTCTTCAAAAACCTTCATATAAAAATTCAACCAAACCCTAAGAAACTTGTATAAATTTGTAGAGAATCCCAATGAAAAGATTAAGATTACTTACTTTGGATAAAAAATATTCTCCCGATGATTTTCCAAGCATATATCTCCAAGAACTCTCCAAAACTCTCTTTCACGAAGGAGAAATGATATAAAGAAAAATCTGTCGAAAATGATTTTCGCGTCCCGTATTTATAGAAATTTGGTCATACGCTGGCCCTAAGCCGGCGGCGTATCTGCAGATTTTTGCCTGCTTACACCATACGCTGGCCAGATCTACACGAACGCCGGCAGCGTTCGTCAAGGCTTTGATCTCCAGAATTCAAATTCTCCCATCGTACGCCGGCAAATCTTTGACCTATGCCGACGGCTTTCATGCCAGTGTTGAGAAGAAACCCTATGAACGCTGGCAGCTTTCCTTCCAGCGTTAAGAAAAACGCTACTGTTCCTATCCTATGCCGTCTATACGCCAGTGGCGTAGATTCTCTAGGAGACAGCGTACAGTCTGTTACAGAGTACGCTGGCAAATTTAAAACCTAGGCCGGTGGCGTTCTTCATCAGAGGTGCCGGTTTTTATTGCAGAAAGTAATGAAATTGATCCAATTGATGCCAATCTTAATCAAGTCTTTATCATATGAACACAATACAATTGTATTTCAACTTTGACCATAAAACCTTCTTATTTAATATCCTTTGACTCTTTCACCCTTCTTAATAATCCTTTTATATACTTTAGGGTTGAACATAAAACCCTCTTATTTTATATCAAATGACAAATTTGTCCTTCTTTATAATTTATTTATCTTTATATTACATTTCTCCCCTCTTAAAAGAACTTTCGTCCTCGAAAGTTACCCAAATCACTATCTCCTTTTTATTCGTGCATCCATTAGTTCTCTGTCACTCCTTTTCTTTTTCTTTCTGATTCTTTACACCATATTGACCCATCTTCATGCTTATATCTTCTAGCTAGAATATAATTCCATCGACGTTTCTTTAAGTCTTAATTTTCACCACTAAATTTTGATTCACTTCCTCTATTACTTCATAATACCTCTTGACTATAACTTAAACTTATTAACAATATTCATCAAGAAATCTTGCCTCGACCTCATTGTATTAAATCTCCAATTCAGTTTCCTCGAGCGATGTTTAGAAAGCTGAAAATCTCATAACTATAGTTCCCAATTGAAATTCCAAAAGTTAAATCTTACATTAGCCTAGAGCTCCAAATGTCGCTGTGTTACTTGTACTTCCATTGATTCAACTTAGTTTTTAGCCTTATTGCTCCATATAAAAAATAATTCATATCACTTGCATATCATTCATCTAATCTCAAAATGCTCATTAACTAACACTACTTCTTCCAATATGTTTTCTAAATCTCCAATATATTTTCTTATATTTTCCATCAATATATACATGAGGATTAAATTAATACTTATGTCCTTAAGCAAACCTTTAAAATCATCGGATAACTTCTAACTCGTCCTTTGACATCATTACTCCTAACGTTCCAATAATTCTTTGATATTTAGATTACTAATGCACTTCGTCTCCAGGTTTCACCATACAAATCCATTTATTGGCCCAATATTAAGTGATTGTTCTTCACTTGGATTTGATATCCTTATATAACTATTAAATCTACTTCTCAACAAAAGATCTTCTTTGATTATATACTTTTATCTTAATTCATAAATCAATCATTACATCCTCCAAAACAACTGTAGATTGTACTGTAGAAAACTCAATCTAACTCATTAACACAATTAAACCATGATACATTACCTCTAACTACTATAATCTCTATCGAAACTTCGTTAGGACATAGTCATCTTATAATCTTTCAATTAATAATCAGAGAACTCAAATCATTGAATTTAAGATTTTTCAACTCTAACTCTAATGATCCAACCTTACATTGCTTTGTTATTCCATATGATCATAGCATCTTCGTATCTGCTAGTTAGTTTTATCACCCCTGTTAACTACCGTAGACAATTCACAACTTTTATTTATTCATCGTACTTTTCCAATTGTCTTCCAAAACTTGTATTGCTTTTTTATAACAATTTATATCTTCTTATAGATTTTCTTTAAGAATCATCCCAAAATTTATCATAGATTAGTGTAGATGTCATCATTGTTCACCATTCATATATTTCTCGTAACTCACTAAGATCATATTTCCTTCTTGCAATGGCCATTCCTCATGCACATTCATATCTTCATAGGATTTAACTATTCTCTAATTTATATTGGTTATTTCAATACTTTTTCTCTACTCTTCAACATGATCTTTCTCATGTCGTCTAACAAATATCGCTCTGAGGTGACTAAAGCTACTAAATTCTCATTCCACTTCCTACTCAGAGCTTCTACCACAACATTCGCTTTTCTAGGGTGATATTGTATATCCGCATCAAAATCCTTTATTAGTTCTAACCACCTCCTTTGTCTCATATTCAGATCTCTCTGGTTGAAAAATACTTCAAGCTCTTGTTATTCATGAAGATTTTGCACTTTTCATCAAGTAATTTGTGTCTCTAACTTTTTAACGTATGAACTATGACTACCGGTTCCATGTCATGAGTGAGTCTATTCTTTTCGTAAGGATTTAACTATCTAGATGCATATGTTATAACTTTACCACCTTGCGTCAAAACACAACCCATCTCTTGTAAAGAAGTATCAATACCAATAATGTACTCTTCACTACTCATTGGCAAAGTTGTCATTGGTGCAGATACTAACTTTTCTTTTTAACTATTGGAAACTACTTCCACAGTTATCATCCCACACATACTTTACTTCCTTTTGGAGTCATTCTTATTAAAGGATTTAGAAACCTTGGAGAAATCCTTTATAAATCTCTTGTAATATCTTGCCGTTCCTAGGAACTTCTGATTTTATTTACATTCTTAGGAGTTTGACCATTCCTTTATAACTTTCTCCTTTTTAGGATTTACTGAAATTCCATTTTCGTCCATAACATGTTCTAAGAGAAACACTAACTCCAAACAAACTTGTGCTTGGTGAACTTGGCATACCACTTTTCGTCATGTAACGTTCTCAAAACTAATCTCAAATGTTCTTCAGGTTCTCCTTTAATCTTTGACTACATGAAAACATCATCAATATACACTATTACAACCGAATTCATTTACTCTGTA
Organism: Combretum micranthum; assembly: GCA_024138025.1. Lineage (NCBI taxonomy): Eukaryota > Viridiplantae > Streptophyta > Magnoliopsida > Myrtales > Combretaceae > Combretum > Combretum micranthum. Next base: position 59,964 of record JAMXBD010002976.1, read on the forward strand.
AAGACCCTTTTCATAAGATCCATAAATATAACTGAGGCATTTGTAAGATCAAAAGGCATAACCACGAATTCATAATGCCCGTATCTAGTCCTGAAAATTATCTTTGAAAATATCGTCATCTTAAATCCGCAACTAGGTTCTCTCAAAACCTAATTTCTTGAACATCTTATAAGGCATAAGATTAATGTTCATTCCAAAATCTACTAAGGCTCTCTCCATTGACAAACCTCTAATCAAACAAGGTATTGCACTTTAGATAATTTAGCATTTCAGGCAGCTTGTTTTGAAGAACTATCGAACACTCCTCTCATAGCATTGCCATTGATATCTCCTCTAACATCTTCTTATTGGACAACAATCCTTCAAATATTTGGCATATATTGGGATCTATGATAATGCTAAAACAAAAGGTAAGTTAATACGTAATTGCTTGAAAAGTTCTAGAAACTTACCAGAATGTTTATCAATGTAGTCCTTCTTCAAGAGAGGTAGGTAAGAAATTAGTGGTTTAAATTCCTTCCCTTTCTATGGTTGCTTTTTCTCCTGCAATTCCAAATTCTCCTTCTTTTCATCCTCTTTTCCATGTTGTCAAACTCGAGTTTCTACCTAGAATTGCTAAGGGGTCTATAGAATCGGAACGAAAAATCGAAACGTAGAATCGTAAGATTCTACAAATAATGTAAATTTGCTTGCAAAAACCATCGATGTACTTACTAAACTAATAAAACTTTAAATAAATTATGAAAATAAGGAATTTGGTATTAAATTAGTTACATACAACAAAAGTTTAAGTTTTACCAATCATAATTCACATACTGTCATTAATATATTTATTGCAATTTATAATTAAAATAATTATTTTTATTTAATGATGATTTATAATTTACAATTATTAAGATGTACTGCAAATCATTTAAATAATCATGTGTTAGTAGCTAGTTTTTTCCAGTAATGAACATTTTCATGTTCACTATATATTTGCACAAAAAATCATTGTATTTATGGCAAATAAATTATATATAGAAAATTATTAAAAAAAGGAAAAATATATCACTACATATATTAGTTTAATTTTCATTCAAATTGTTTAATACATCAGAGTATATAACCTAAAAGAAAATAACTCTCTGAAAAATACAAAAAAAAAAGGAAATAAAAGGAAAAAAAATATTTAAAAAACTAAAATTAAGTTAGATTAAGATAAATATTAAGAACCAACTCCAAAAACCCTAATTTAAATATTGCATTTTTAAAGTTCAACTAGAAAAAAAAAGTGTAAAATTACAACTTTACGATTTTACTACGATTCTACTACCGATTCTACCACCAATTCTACCGATTCTACTTATGATTCTAAGATTGTACTTACTATTTTACTCGAAAAATGATTTTGTATGTGAGTTGAATCGAAATCTCATCATCAACTCATAAACTCGTAGAAACTTATGAGTTGACTTGTGAGTTTGACAACCATGCTCGTTTCCCATCTCAGTTAAAACTTCCCTTAACTTCCTTGTCATGGAAAATTGCAACTCGTTACCATTTCTAGGGGATACTACCTTAACTTACTCTTTTGGATTTTCTTGCATATTACCAAACAATGTCCCTTGATTTATTTGTAACAACAGTTTAGTAATCCAACCTTTCTACGTCTCCAAATCATGAATAGATGCCTTATGTTTCATCTAGGTAGCATTCAAAGACTATATAAAATGCATCATTAACTCTTCAAGATTAGTCTTCTTCTACTGAAGAGGAAGTCTCTAAAATCTAAGAGGTTGGGGAATGTTTCGATTGCTCTGGGAGAAATTTAGGTGATTCCTCCATTCAGTTGTTCTTTCATCCCAAACTCGATGCTACCACCAAAAGTGGACTTTACCCCTATTATTTGCCAGTTGTGAGGCACAGATAGCCCTATAATTTTCTTAGTTAATGCCTCCACTGTGGAAGCTAATGTGGTAACTACATCCACATCATATACCCCGATTGACTTCTTTTCTCTTATCCTGCCACTTAACTATTGACCATTGTCAGCATTCATGTCTTCAAATAACTCAATAATTTCCTCTAAAGTCTTATAATTCAAAGTGCCCCCTATTACATCATTAATCTTTGCCTTGTTTTGTAGTTTGACCCATTGTAGAAGGTTTCAACTTGCAACTAGGAAGGAAGAACATATTGCGGGCATTTCCTCAAATACTCTTTGTACCTCTCCTAGATGTCATAGAATGATTCAAACTCCATCTAGGCATATAATGAGATGTTTTGAGTTTAACCATCTTTGAAGTTGGCAAGTACTTATCCATAAACTTTTTTATGCCAAGTTTTAATAGATCCTTGAGGCATTTATTTCAAACACTAATTCTCTTATCCTCTTAAGGAGAATGGAAATAGATGCAATCTAATTGCATCATTACTAGCCCCATTGTTGAGATGAAAATTACTCTTAATTCTTGGGAATAAATTAGATTAATTTGTTATTAATTTTATAGAAATTATATGGAATTGGTACTTAATCGTGATTTATATGAATATCAGGTCTTTGAAGCCAAAAGAAGTGAAAAATACAAGATTGGAGAAAAATTGAATCAAAGGAGAAAAATTACATTGAAGGCCGGCTGTGCATATGCTTAGGCCGTCGGCCTTTATCATTCTGGACATCACGCACACAATAAAGGCCGCCAGCTTATCTATCAACGCCGCCGGCCATTATAACGTTGGACGCACGAAAGGAGATCAAAGCCGTCGGCGTATCTAGGCTTCTTGTCGGCCATCCTGGGAATTTCGCCAGCCTTCTTGTAACGGCCGAGTAAATGAAAAGTTGTAATGGCTGGGTAAATGAAAAGCCATGAAGCATTTAGGCCGGTCAATTCATGATCTAAACGGATCCAGCCTTTGTCCCTACGAATTCCATAACTTCCAAACTTGTATTTATATATTATTTAGGGTTTCTTTCAAGAGGATTGATTCATTCATTCCATATTTTTAGATACAATTTTGTAAGAAAACCCTAGAGAGAATTCTAAAGGTCATGAGTGGCTAAACTCTAAATCTTGCCAAAGGGATTATTGCAAATCAATTCAAGAGGGATTGTGAGACCAAAGTGGTTTTATTTCATTGTTCTCTATTTTGAATATTTATATTTCATCAGATTTATTTGTGATTGTTTGTCTATTATTGATATAACTTTGGATCCGGTTGTATTAGATAACAAACAATAATCAATCAATTAGGACTCATATCCGTAATTGTATGAATCTCCTAATATAAAGTGATGAAATAACACGATAGTCATAAAATAGATGATTATTTGTTGTTGTTGATGAAATATAATCTATTCTAAATGATCCATGCTCTATGAGATTGTTGATTAGGGTTAGGTCTCTCTAATTTCTAATGCAATTGATAGATTAAACCTTAAGAGCTTGTTTAGGGTTGTCTATTCGATTAGGAATAATCAAAGATCTTATCTTGGTTATTTAATATATAAAAAGAGATTGATTTTCAGAGCTTATTGAAAATTATAACTAACCTATTCAAAATAGGAATAATAATTATTGAGTCAAGGATCAATCCCGGAATTGAATTGTAATAAGACCTAGGCTAGATAATCTTTTTAATATAGAAATTCTTGTTAATTAGATATAGGTTTATTTTAATCGTGTGATTTCAAAAACCCCTTATTTTATTTTCTTTTCTCTTCTTAATCTCGATAGAAACTTAGGAATTTTACCAGTCCCTGTGGAGACGATCCTGCTCACTCTATTTACAAATATTTAAAGCAGGTTGATTATAAATTATTATTTTTGTTGGATTCGACACCCACCAAAATTTGGCGCCGTTGCCGGGGAATTGGTGTCCAAAAAGTTCCTGTTTCTATTTCTTTTTATTTTTATTTTTTTCTTTTGTTTATGACCCGTGCTTCTCATAAAGGTATTTTAGAATTTGATATAGAAATTGAGAAGACAGAGAGGAAACTGCGCAAACAAGCAAAACTGCGTGCTCAAGACGTTACAACATCATCTTCATCTCCTGGATTGACTCAAGCTTTGGAATTAACTGAATCATCTAGTGAGTCTGAAAAACAGGAAACTGAAAGTTTGGAAATTGAACAAGATCAAGAAGAGGAAGAGATGGCAAATCAAGAGAGAACTTTGAGAGAATTGGCCGCACCGGATGTGACTCAACAACCGTTATGCATTCAATACCCTGAATTGAATGTAGATTTTGAGTTAAAATCAGGTCTTATTCATCTGTTGCCAAGTTTTCATGGCCTGGAAAATGAGGACCCTTATAAACACTTGAAGGAATTCCACATTGTCTGTTCCAGCATGAGACCTCAAGGGATTCCTGAAGATCAAATCAAGTTAAGAGCTTTCCCATTCTCATTGAAAGACAAGGCAAAGGATTGGTTATTTTATCTACCTCCTGGATCTATAGCTACTTGGACTGATATGGTTAAAGCTTTTCTGGACAAATTCTTCCCTGCAACAGAGCTGCAAATATTAGACGGGAAATTAGTGGATAAGACAAAGGGACACAGAAAATCTTCACGAATATTGGGAGCGATTCAAGCAATTGGTTGCCAGTTGTCCACAACATGGTATTTCAGAACAGCTTTTGATCCAATATTTCTATGAAGGTTTGTTGCCAATAGAAAGGAAAATGATGAATGCAGCAAGCGGAGGAGCTATAGTAGACAAAACCCCTGCTCAGGCTCGGGACTTGATATCTTTGATGGCTGCGAATTCACAACAGTTTGAATACCGTCATGATCCTATCACAAGAAGAGTTAATGAGGTAAATGTCCCTCATCTTGAGAATCAAATTTCTAACCTGACTTCTCTAGTACAGCAAATTGCTCTTGCAAACCATCAACAAGCGAAAGCTTGTGGTATATGTGCTTCCAACCATCCCACAGACATGTGTCCAACATTACAAGAAGATTCATATGCGCATGCAAATGCGATTGGAGTATTTCTAGACAACACAACCACCTCAAAAAGAAAATATGATCCCTATGCCACTACATACAATCCTGGATGGAGGGATCATCCAAATTTCAGTTACCAACCAAGGCCACAAACTTTCAGCAATATCAACCAAGGCCACAACAACCACCACCACAACAGTCTTCGTCTTCAAGTTCAGGTACATCACTTGAAGATATTGTTAAGTCTCTTGCAATCAACACTAAACAATTTCATGAGACTAAGCAATTCCAACATGAGACAAAGCAAAGCATTCAACATTTGGAGGGTCAGATGAGTAAACTTGCCACTCCAGTAGGTAAGTTGGAACAGCAAGGTAAGTTACCTTCTAACACCATTAATCATAGAGAAAATGTGAGTGCAATTTCCTTGAGATCTGGCAAGGAATTGCAAGACTCCAATGAGAAGGTAATTGAGACCGACTCCAATGAGAAAAGTGAAAAAGAGAACCCCCACATGGAGGAGAAACAAGTAGAAAAACCCCTACCACAGATTTATAAGCCTATACCCCCATTCCCTTCTAGGTTGAATCAATCCAAGAAATTGGATGAAGAGAAGGAAATTTTGGAGACTTTTAGGAAAGTTGAGGTGAATATTCCTTTATTGGATGTGATTAAGAAAATACCTCGATATGCTAAGTTTCTGAAAGATCTTTGCACAAACAAGAAGAAACTTAAAGGAAATGAGATGGTTTATATGGGTGAGAATATTTCTGCTGTTCTTCAGAAGAAGCTACCACCAAAGTGCAAGGACCCTGGTACGTTTCTATTCCTTGTACAATAGGTCAAGTTAAGATTGAAAATTGTATGTGTGACCTAGGAGCTTCAGTTAATATCATGCCCTTATCTATATTTAAGAAGTTGAATATTGGATCTTTGAAAGAAACAAGAGTAATCTTGCAACTTGCAGATAGATCTAATATATATCCATCAGGTATTTTGGAAGATGTTTTGGTATAAGTCAATGGATTAGTGTTTCCCGCTGACTTTTATGTAATTGATATGGGTGAGGAGATGTATTCAAAATCACCTACACTTTTGCTTGGGAGACCATTTATGAAAACATCTAAAACCAAAATTGATGTTAATGAAGGGTTATGACTATGGAATTTGATGGGAGATCATTAGATTCTCGGTAGATAGTGAAAAGAAATTAATTCAAATATTTCTAATATTTTGTTATCTCTAAGAATGACAATCAGGTTGTGGAAGTGGAAGAGAGAGACCTAGTTGATGAATTAAAAGTGGATGGACTTTGTGAAAATTTAGTTGACACTGGACAAATTATGGAGAAGATTGGAGATGATAAGTTGAATATAAAGGAGGATGTGCATAAAAGAGACACTAGCGACATATTTTTCGATCAGCTATTGAGGGCATTAGATGGAGGATCGCTAGTGGAATCATGAGAAGAATTTAACTGAAGGATATCCTATGTTTGAGAATTGGGAATCCTATATCTTTGAGCCTCCATAAGAGAATGACTTGGAATAGTCCAGCTAAGGACTATAAAGAAGCGCTTCATGGGAGGCCACCCATGGTTTTTGTTACTAATGCTTTTGTTTTGTGTGTTTTGTTTTCTTTTATCTGTTGGTTTTGTAGGTCTTAGATCTTGAACTGAAGAAGAAAATCTCTCTCATGAGTTTTAAAGGACAAAGAACTTCAAAGGAGCTTCAAAAGAGAAACCGGGGAAGTACCGTTATTCCTATTTCTTTTTATTTCTTTCCTACTTTGTGCTGATTTAGAAACAGTGAGGACACTATTTACTATAAGTGTGGGGGAGGGATAAATTATGAATTTGAGTATTCATTTGGTGATATATGACTTCTGAAATTATTTTGCATATATAAGACATCTGGAATTGAAATGTGTACCCACATTTAAGCTGTTGATCATTTGTTCTTAAGTATATGTTGATCATTTGTTCTTAAGTAATATATGGCATTTAAGGCCCAATTTTTTCAAAAATTTCAATGAAATCTGGAGATTGTGCTGAAAAATTAAAGATAACATCTAAAAAGTGAAAAAAATTGACTTGTGAAAGTGCTTTACTCACCTATACTGTTGTGATTTGAATACTTAATTAAAATTGAGTAGTAAAATCTTTAAGGAACAGATTTACTGTGTATTGGGCTTTAGATTTGGAAGTTTGAAAGTAAGTCGAGTCCTTGAGTGAAAAATAAACAGGTTTACTTCTAGGAAAAAAGCTAATTTATATATACTTTTATAAGTTCTTATTAAAGAATTTTCAACACTTAGTAAAAGAGATAAAGGAAGTCTTTTTCTTAGTGATCTTTGATAAAAAAGTCTTAAATTTGTTGTTGCACTCAAAAAGTAGAAACAAGCATAAGCCTATACTCCTCTAACTCAAACAATCGAGTTATGAGTATCCAAACTTGAATGTTAGAGTGAGGAAGAGTTCGTAGGGGTCCCTTTAAAACCTGGTCACTTGGGTGATGAGCCCGGGATGTACCGACTCAATGAACTCACTATAACGATAAGGGAGGAAAGGCTAAAAAGTGAAAAGTGCTTTGAAAGAAAAATTAGAAAAAGAAAGAGCTGAAAAGAAACGGACTAAAACCCGTCCAGAGATTCATCTCTGAAGGCTCTAAATATGCTTGAATGAAAAATGAAAAATGAATGTTGAAACAATCGAACGGAATAAGACTTATAATAAACAGAGAGAAAATCTAGGGAAAGAACTGATATCAAATGCTTTTATTCTGTGTTGGTAAGAGTATATGTCTTAGATGTCCAGTGAAGTCTAAATGGGTATTTTTCCTTATTGGATTGGGTATTTACTTTTGAGTAGAAGGATCTTTGGTTAAATATGTGGTTCAAGTTTGTTTTGTTTAGATTAACTACTGAATTTTCATTTTAGTACTCTAATTACAAGTCCTCAGTTTGGTTTGAGTAAGCACTGAAAATCACAAGTCTTGAAAGAAAAATAAAGAAGAAAGATGCTTGAATTTGAATTTTGAAAGAAGCACACTCCATGATAAGATTTCATTTTAGGTTATATGGTATTGCTTGAGGACAAGCAATGGTTTAAGTGTGGGGGAATTTGTTGAGATGAAAATTACTCTTAATTCTTGGGAATAAATTAGATTAATTTGTTATTAATTTTATAGAAATTATATGGAATTGGTACTTAATCGTGATTTATATGAATATCAGGTCTTTGAAGCCAAAAGAAGTGAAAAATACAAGATTGGAGCAAAATTGAATCAAAGGAGAAAAATTACATTGAAGGCCGGCTGTGCATATGCTTAGGCCGTCGGCCTTTATCATTCTGGACATCACGCACACAATAAAGGCCGCCAGCTTATCTATCAACGCCGCCGGCCATTACAACGTGGACGCACGAAAGGAGATCAAAGCCGTCGGCGTATCTGGGCTTCTTGCCGGCCATCCTGGAATTTCGCCAGCCTTCTTGTAACGCCGGTAAATGAAAAGTTGTAACGGCTGGGTAAATGAAAAGCCATGAAGCATTTAGGCCGGTCAATTCATGATCTAAACGGATCCAGCCTTTGTCCCTACGAATTCCATAACTTCCAAACTTGTATTTATATATTATTTAGGGTTTCTTTCAAGAGGATTGATTCATTCATTCCATATTTTTAGATACAATTTTGTAAGAAAACCCTAGAGAGAATTCTAAGGTCATGAGTGGCTAAACTCCAAATCTAGCCAAAGGGATTATTGCAAATCAATTCAAGAGGGATTGTGAGACCAAAGTGGTTTGATTTCATTGTTCTCTATTTTGAATATTTATTTTCATCAGATTTATTTGTGATTGTTTGTCTATTATTGATATAACTTTGGATCCGGTTGTATTAGATAACAAACAATAATCAATCAATTAGGACTCATATCCGTAATTGTATGAATCTCCTAATATAAAGTGATGAAACAACACGATAATCATAAAATAGATGATTATTTGTTGTTGTTGATGAAATATAATCTATTCTAAATGATCCATGCTCTATGAGATTGTTGATTAGGGTTAGGTCTCTCTAATTTCTAATGCAATTGATAGATTAAACCTTAAGAGCTTGTTTAGGGTTGTCTATTCGATTAGGAATAATCAAAGATCTTATCTTGGTTATTTAATATATAAAAAGAGATTGATTTTCAGAGCTTGTTGAAAATTATAACTAACCTATTCAAAATAGGAATAATAATTATTGAGTCAAGGATCAATCCCGGAATTGAATTGTAATAAGACCTAGGCTAGATAATCTTTTTAATATAGAAATTCTTGTTAATTAGATATAGGTTTATTTTAATCGTGTGATTTCAAAAACCCCTTATTTTATTTTCTTTTTCTCTTCTTAATCTCGATAGAAACTTGGGAATTTTACCAGTCCCTGTGGAGACGATCCTGCTCACTCTATTTACAAATATTTAAAGCAGGTTGATTAAATTATTATTTTTGTTGGATTCGACACCCACCATTGATCTTGAATGTATCACATATCTCTAAGAAACTCTAAAAGTAGGTACTCCAACTTTTATCTTGTAGCCTTCTAAATTGTATGCGCTACTCTACCATTTGAATAATATTAGCATTGATCTCAAAACTATTAGCTTTGACCCATTGCATATTTATGCTTGAGTTGACACCAATTAAATAAAGTCTAGCAAAATTTGACATGGTTATAGGAACTGCATGGTCATCTTCACCACTATATCCCATATGCCTATCACGCCATGGTCATTATGGCATTGGAAACTGTTATGCCTAAGATTACCACCGTTTTTAGTACTATCATTCCCATTATTATCATTATCATGTTCATTGTGATGCTTGTGACCATTAATCCGTGACTTTTGTTTCCATTATAGCCATTATGATCATTATCATTATGGCCAATATCACTGACGTTGTCATTCTTGGATACTTCTTCCTTACTACTTAGTAGGGATTGATAAAGTCATATTTTACTCAAATTTCTATTAATCAAATCATGTTTATATGTTATAGATTTTATAAAAATCAATTGAAAATGGTACTTAAATGTTCGTAAATTATTATTTTAGGTCATTGAGGACTTATGAATCAAATACATGCAAATTAGAGAAGTTTTGACCAATTTTGGATAAAAACAGAAGTACACCAGCCATTAAGGAAGCTACGTTGCCAGCTTTCAATGTGAAATTGACCAGCGTCTGCAATTTTCAAATGTACACCGGCATTTCTCCACTCTACACCGCCGGCTTTGAGCCGGTGTTGTGCATGAAAAGAATGCAAATTATTAAAGCCGGATTTTACACCGCGAGCTTTCATAAGGGAAAATCAAGTGATTTGTGACTTTTCATTGTACGCCGGCAACTGGAACGGTAACGCCGCTGGTGTTGAAGTCGGTGTATATTCAAAATTGCTCTCGGAAATTAATTTTCACATTAAAGGAAGGTCAAATTTAATTAAAGGCCGCCATCCTTTAATGCCAGTGTAACTCCCCTGTAACCCTTTATATAAATTCATCATGTTGTCATTTTAAAAACAAAAAAACCCTAGGCACAAAAATCATTCTATTTCTTTTTGCTCCTAGATCTAGAATTAGGGTTTGAACACTAGTTAAATTATATTATTGATTGAATAAGGATTCCACACTGGGATTCAAGTGGAAAACATTATTTGGATTTGGATTTCAAGAACAAGATTTCTTTGACAGGTGATTTTGTTCTTTTTCTCATATTCAAATGTTGGATGATATTTGATGCTTGATTCCTTTGATCTTAAATTGGTTTTGAGTTGTTGATCTGATTCATATGATTGATGATTTCTATTGTTGATTAAATCTTTGTTCATATTCGGATTGTTGATGATTTTTCACAAATCATGTATTTTGGATTACATCTGGAATTCATGATGGATTAGGATTGCAATTGGGAAATTCTCTTCTAATTGATATTGTGAATATCTAATTAGGATTTGAAATCACATAGGGATATGGAATTTGAATTCTATTAGGGTTTGGTAAATTACATAGACTTGTCAATTTATTATTTTCCTAGGAATAGAGAACATTGATCGGTAAATCTAGGATAACAGTTCACTTTGGAAGAAGGGATTATTATTTGGTGCTTATTTGATTAAAATACTGAACCCATTGACAATTTGGATTGGTAATTGTATTTCTAATCACTAGCATACATTGATTGATTATTCAGATCTGTTGGTTCATAAATTAATCAATTCAAAGGTGTTGGAAATCCAAGATTTTTAGTAGTTTAGTTTTATTAAAAGAAAATACAAAAATAGAAACATCTTTTAATTTGTCTAGCTATGAATTGGACTGATATAGTTGATAGCTAGTCCTTACTCCCTGTGGATACGACTAGGTATTCACCAAAATTTTATTATTGCACACATACCCGATACACTATCGGTTAAAGATCTGCTCATTTAAAGGAAATTGAATATAACTAAAAAGAGTTTTAAAAAGCATATATAAAAAAAGCGTGATTAGTATTTTGACGCCATTGCCGGGGAGTGATTGGTGCTATTTTCAATTTTCAGGACTTTTGTAGACTAGGCTTTAATGGAAAAAAAATATAAAAAAAATTGCAAAATATTAAAAAAAATTGCTTTCTTCTTCATTTGCATATACTAGTCTTTGATTTTTTTTTGTACAATCTACTCGGTTTTTCTTTTTCTCTTTTCATGTGCTTGAAGAATAAGAGATGGATAATCAAAGAGCACCAATTTTCCCATATTGTTGTACTTCAGAGATCATATCAGAATTATATTCATTTAGGCAATATGATGGAGAGCTTTTGACAAATGCTTGGGGACAATTCCGCCATTTGATGAGCCAATGCCCTTATCATAATTCACCTACTTGGACTCATTTGAATTTTTTCCTTAATGACATAGATGATTATGGTAAGACGATGATAAATTTAGCTACTGGAGGGAACTTCTCATTTATGTCGACAGAATTGGCGTTTGTAAAGATTGATGGATTTTTAGGAAGCCAAGATACTGATCCATATAATTCTAATCCAGTGGTATGTTCATGGCATGGCTATTCATATGATGACTCAATATCAGGGTGGTATGCAAGAATTTGATTCCAGCATGACAAATCAAGATTATCACCACACTTGTGAGACTCCAAGACAAGAGATTGTTGCCAATTCTTCTTCTATTCCTACAGTTATAGATCCAGGTAAAGAGAACTTTTGAAGAACTTGTGAGGAGTTTAGAGAAGAATAGGAAGAAAAGTTTGAGAAGCAACAAGAGGTTATTGAGAAATTGGAGACTCAGGTAGCAAGTCTAGCTGAATTTGTTTCATCTATGTTTAAATTTGCTAGCACAAGTGCAGATTGGGAGCTTCCTTATGATGGAAAGAATGAGGAAATCCTAGTTGACAATGAAAGGCCAGAAAAAGAGAAAGTAGAAATAGTTATGTCAAGTGTAGAAAATTTGGACAGCAATTCTTTAGTGGTCAAAGAGGTTGAAACAAAAGAAGAAAAATCAACATGGGAATCAGCAATTGAGAAGCTTGCAAACCTGACCATAGAGGGGTTTCAAAAATTAGGACAGCAAATTGCAAATCTTGAGAAGCCCTCTACCCCAATTGAGCATGCAGATGAGATCAAAGCAGATACAAGTAAGCAGGCAGAGATTGATGAGACTTCAACTTCTACATTAACTCAGAAGGAAGATGTGGTACAACAGGAGTACACTCCTATAGTCATTGAACCTACTGTCAGATCAAATGTGCCATCGGTTCCTTTTCCAGGAAGATCAAGAAAGAGAAAAGATGATGCAGATTTTGAGAGATTCCTAGAGGTGTTGAAGAAGCTTGAATTCAATATTCCCTTGACTAAAATTTTAGAAGAATCACCTCAGTATAGAAGATTTTTGAAAGAAGTCATGAGCAAGAAGAGGAAGATGAATGGGAGAGAGACAATCATGTTGTCTCAAGCTTATACTGAAGCTTTGAATGATGCATTACCCATAAAGTTAAATGATCCAGGAAAATTCACAGTGGATTGCACTATTGGAGATACTTAATTTAAAAATGCATTTTGTGATTTAGGTGCAAGTATAAATTTAATTCCTTTCTCTGTGGCTAAGAAATTAGGATTGGGGGGTGCAATCAAGAAGACTGAGATGACAATTCAGTTGGCTGATCGCTCCATTAATATACCAAGAGGGGTAATTGAAGGTGTGCTTTTGAAAGTTGACAAGTTCATTTTTCCAGTGGACTTTGTGGTACTAGATATGGAAGAAGATCTAAAGATTCCCTTCATACTTGGCTACCATTCATGGCCACTGCAGGAGCTGTCATAGATGTGAAGAATAGCAAGATGGTGTTAAGGGTTGGAAATAAAGAGTTGAATGTGAATATCATGAAGAGATGGAAAAAGAACCCTAAATCCATCGAGCTAACACAACTGAGAATGCAAGAGTAGAACATGAGAAGAAAATGATGGATGATAAGAAGAAGACTAGTGATTTTGATCCTCCTTGAAGAAGAAAGTTTGAAAGTTAGGCTGAGACTATAAAACAAGCGCTGAGTGGGATGCAACCCTATATCTATCTATTAATATCTTTGTCTTTTTGTTTTTGTTTTTCTTTGCTTTGATAGTGTGCCCTATTGTGCAGATAAGATGAAAAATAGGAGCTAATGCACATGAATTGTAGACAACAAGAGGGATGCAAATGGACTTAAAAATGGAAACTTCTCTTTTGCTGTACCGGTTGGAACTCAACTATCATCAATTAACAAAACCGAGGAAGTACTGTTTTCCTTTTCTCCTTTATTTTTTTTATTTCTTTCCTATTGTTGAGCTGATTAGAAACAGTGAGTTTACTGTTTAATATAAGTGTGAGGGAAGGGATAATGAATGGAGAATGGAGTTGAGTATGACTGCTAATGTCTAAAATGCTGTTTGGTTGCATATCTATGACATATGAATTGTATTGTGTACCCATACATTTGAATTGTTTTGTCCTTAAGTATTATATGGCAATTTGAAGCCAAACTTTTTTGAAAAAGTTGTATGAAATCTTGAGATTGTACAGAAAATTGTGAAAAGCATCTATGTAAAGAATGTAAATTGACTTGTTAAGTGCCTTACTCACCTACTGTTGTGATTAGTTTACTTAGTTGAAATTAAGTAGTGAAATCTTTAAGGAACAAATTTACCTTGTATTTAGCTTTAGAATTGGAAATTTGAGAGTAGGTCGAGTCTTTTTTGTGAAAAATAAACAGGTCTACTTCTAAGAAATTTTAGTCTATATATACTCTTTGAGTTATATTGATAACTGTCGAGCCTGGATTTTTTCCACTATCTGGTTCATTTCTCCTAACCCGATTCACATTAAACCCGAACCCATTAACATGAATCCTCGACTAGGGGTTAAAAGAAATTTTAAATTTTTGAAAACTTTTTAGAGTCGCCACCCGATATAAATCGGGAAAAAATAAAAGCTAGGATCAATGGGTCGGTTGATCCTAACTTAGCTACTAGTCTGCGAAAATTTGATTTAAAAAAAACCAAACTTTTAAAAACCAGATATCATGGATTCGGGGGCTAACCTATTAAAACCAAATCGGTTACCACTTTCGAAATTTTAAATTTATAATCTATCCTTTTCGTGCTAAAAAAAAAAAACTCTAATAATATATTACAACATAATATTTACAAGTCAAATCATTCATTTTTATTTTTTATATGCTTTTCTTCATTTTTATTTTTTATTATTTTTTTTTTTTAAAAAATGAATAACAACAAATATTTTTTAAAAAAAAAAAACTTATATTTACAAAAGAATTATTCACAATAATTTTTTTTTTATTTTTTAATGTCGCCCCGCAGGTGCCTACGTACTCGCTAATCGAGATCAGACAAAACGTAGTTCTTTTAAAAAGGACTTTAATTTGTTGATCAATTTTAATTTTTTGAACTATTCTCAATTTAAGTTCATTAAATTTTATATTTTTATGAAAATCATTTTTGATGGTCCTATGATCTAATCAATTGATTTTCATTTTATGAAAATATAATTTTTCTAAGTTTGAAAATCATTTTTGATTTTTTTTTTGTTTTGAAAATTCAATTTTGTTATTTTTATTTATTTTTGTTTATTTATTATCATTATTTTATATTTATTTTTTATTTTAAAAAAATCATCACATAAATTGACAAAATATTCAGAATATATCAAAATATATTAAAATTATTTTTCATGCATTAAATATACATTTTCTAAAGCAATTTATGTATAAATACATATTAAAAATATTCAAAAATATCAAAAAAATAAATTTATATGAAAAATAATTTTTTATATTTTTCTGGATTTTTTTGAAATTTTCTGAATTTTTTTATGAATTTTTATGAATTTTTTACTATTTTCTGTAATTAATTATATAATAAACATATAATAAAATAATGCGGATTAACTGGACCGTTGGATGAAGCGGACGAGATCTAGAGCGTCGATCGCGTTGACTGATCCTGATCGTCTGATGGAATTGACCAAATCTGGGGCGTTGATCGAGATGATTAAATCTGGGCCGTCTGATCTGTTTTGATGAAATCCGGGCTGTCTGATCTGCTTGATCAAATCTGGACCTTTGATCTGCTTGATGAAATCTGGGCCGCTGATCTGCTTGATTGAATCTGGGCCTTCTGATCTGCTTGATCAAATCTGAGCCGCTGATCTGCTTGATTGAATCTGGGCCGTCTGATCTGGATGGTTGAATCTGGGCCACTGATCCGCTTGATCAAATCTGGACCGTCTGATCTGCTTGATTGAATCTGGGCCATCCGATCTAAGTTGACCGTTGACCGATGACCGACGACGTTTTTGACCGATGACCGACCGGGTTGGATTCGGATCTTCGGGTCGGATCTCGGAGCTCTGGCGGGTGAAGAAGACGATTACGCGATCTTTCGGGGCGGATTTCGGCGGCTCCGGTGGTCCTCGGTGGCTGGAAGCTTGTTGGCCGACTCTTATGGTGGTTGCGCGTCTCTGAAGGTGGTGGTTCGCGCCCAGAACGGCGGCAAGAGGCGGCTCCGGCGGTGGTTGTACGGCGGCGCAAATGAAAAAAATTTAAAAAAATTTGCAGAGATTAATTTGAGCAATTCGAGCAAATATAAGCACACTAAATCATCTAAATCAAGTTTCTAACATTCTTGAAACATTCAATTTGGATCAAATCTGATCCAAGAACTTCGAATTTGAAAAAATTCGAATTTTAACCCTAAACTTGAAAACTTCGAATTGATCCTATTGTGTATGTGTTTCTTGAAATTGACTTGTGCTTTTTGATCCTAGGACCCTCTATTTATAGGTTGCAAGCTCAATTTTACGTTTCGTATAGTTTCGAAACGAATCGATTTTTGCCTCTTTGTTTTTCACGAATTTAATTCGAAAATTGTGATTAATTTGTTTGAAACTGATGAATTGATGATTGATTTCTCATATCCTTCATCAGATCATCCATTGTGGGTAGATTAATTGTCCAATTTTTCCAATTCTTGTAACTCCCATTCATGTGCAATTGAATGCTCACAAATTGTATTTTTTTCCAATTTTTTAGCACGAATTTTGTGACTTTTGGTTGTTTTTACACATGAATTATGCACTAATCTTTCATATTCCATAACCACTTTGCAATGGCATCATCAATTTCGACAATCAATGATGTTTTGTCAGTTAAAAACTGATGCAAAGTAAAGCAAAAGTCACTTTGAGAAAGATGAAAAGGCAAAAATGATAAAAAGGCAAAAATTTTCCTTTGCTAGGGTTTGAACTGTGTCCTTGAGTTGAGTGTGTGTTTGGGTCAAAGTATTTAACCAACAGGCCATTTGGCCTGTGCCTTGATCACTTAGCAACTTCATCAATACTTAAGGCTTTTGGAAATTGGTTTAATTAAATTTAAGCCTTAATTAATTGGGCAAAAATTGGGTGTCTACAGCTGCCCCTCTTTGTGGTAAAGTTTGAACAAAACTTTTGCCACAAAGACAAAAAGATAACCAATTTTTGCTTAACTTCTCCTCCCAAATTTTATTTTCAACAAGAGATTTTTATCTTGTGCTAAACCATCTGTCGGGTTTAGACTTTGAGATTTGCTAGGTCGACTGTCGGACTTAGACTTAGAAAACTGATAGACCATCTGTCGGGTCTATATTTTGAAAATGATAGGCCATCTGTCGAGCCTAGATTTTGAGATTTGCTAGGTCAACTGTCGGACCTAGACTTAGAAAACTGATAGACCATCTGTCGGGTCTAGGTTTTGAGAAAGATAGACCATCTGTCGGGTCTAGATTTTGAGAAATGATAGGCCATCTGTCGGGCCTAGATTTTGATAGACCATCTGTCGGGTCTAGATTTTGAGAAATGATAGGCCATCTGTCGGGCCTAGATTTTGATAGACTATCTGTCGGGTCTAGATTTAGAAAAATGATAGGCCATCTGTCGGGCCTAGAAAAATGATAGACCATCTGTCGGGTCTATATTTAGAAAAATGATAGGCCATCTGTCGGGCTTAAAATGATAGACCATCTGTCGGGTCTATATTTAGAAAAATGATAGGCCATGTCGGGCCTAGAAAAATGATAGACCATCTGTCGGGTCTATATTTGGAAAAATGATAGGCCATCTGTCGGGTCTAAATTTTGAAAAATGATAGGCCATCTGTCGGGCTAGATTAAAAAGACTGATAGACCATCTATCGGGTTTAAATTTTGGAAAACAATAGGCCATCTGTCGAGCCTAGACAATGATGACATCTGTCGGGTCTATATTTGGAAAAATGATAGGCCATCTGTCAGGCCTAGAAAATGATAGACCATCGTGGTCTATTTAGAAAAATGATAGGCCATCTGTCGGGCCTAGAAAATAATAGACCATCTGTCGGGTCTATATTTAGAAAAATAATAGGCTATCTGTCGGGCCTAGAAATGATAGCCATCTGTGGGTCTATATTTGGAAAAAATGATAGGCCATCTATCGGGCCTAGAAAATGATAGACCATCTGTCAGGTCTAGATTTTGAGAAATGATAGGCCATCTGGGGCCTAGAAAAATGATAGGCCATCTGTCGGGTCTATATTTAGAAAAATGATAGACCATCTGTCGGGCCTAGAAAATGATAGACCATCTGTCGGGTCTATATTTAGAAAAATGATAGGCCATCTGTCGGGCCTAGAAAATGATAGACCATCTGTCGGGTCTATATTTAGAAAAAATGATAGGCCATCTGTCGGGCCTAGAAAAATGATAGACCATCTGTCGGGTCTATATTTAGAAAAATGATAGGCCATCTGTCGGACCTAGAAAAATGATAGACCATCTGTCGGGTCTAAATTTTGGAAAATAATAGGCCATCTGTCGGGCCTAGACTCAGAATACTGCTAGGTCATCTGTCGGACCTATAGGCTTTGGTTTGGTCATTTGCCGGACCTACGGGCTTTGGTTTTGTCATTTGGTCTTGGTCACTATTTGGAATGGATGAATTTCTGAATTCTGTCTCGATCACCATCTTTAGTAGATGGGTTTCTGAATTTTGTCTTGATCACCCTCTTGGATAGATTTCTGAATTCTGTCTTGATCACTATCTTGAGTGGATGAATTTCTTAGTTCTGTCTTGATCACCATCTTTAGTAGATGAATTTCTGAATTCTGTCTTGATCACCATCTTTAGTGGATGAATTTCTGAATTTGGTCACCATCTCTAAATGATGGATTTTGTATTTGGTCACCATCTATAAAGGATGGATTTTGAATTTGGTCACCATCTCAAAAGGATGGATTTTGTATTTGGTCACCATCTCAAAAGGATGGATTTTGTATTTGGTCAGTGCTAGACTATCTGTCGAGTCTAGACTGAGGGGTACTTGTGATTTTTCAATCCACTTGGGGACTTGGTTTTTTTCTGATCCACTTGGAGACTTGGTTTTTTTTTTTATCCACTTGGGGAACTGGTTTTTTCTGATCCACTTAGGGACTTGGTTTTTCTGATCCACTTGGGGAACTGGTTTTTCTGATCACTTAGGGACTTGGTTTTTCTGATCACTTGGGGACTTGTTTTTCTGATCCACTTGGGGAACTGGTTTTTTCTGATCCACTTAGGGACTTGGTTTTTCTGATCCACTTGGGGAACTGGTTTTTTCTGATTCACTTAGGGACTTGGTTTTTCTGATCCACTTGGAAAACTTGAATAGGCTTCAGACTTTTTTCTTTTTTGGGAGACTTGGATGGGCTTCAAGCATTTTTTTTTTTTGAAATCTTGCTTTGAAAACTTGGATGGGCTTCAAGTTTTTCTTTTTTTGGAAAACTTGGTTTGAAAACTTGGATGGGCTTCAAGTTTTTTTTGGTTTGAAAACTTGGATGGGCTTCAAGTTTTTCTTTCTCTTTTTTTTTTTTTTTTTGGAAGACTTGGTTTGAAAACTTGGATGGGCTTCAAGTTTTTCTTTCTTTGGAAAACTTGGTTTGAAAAACTTGGATGGGCTTCAAGTTTTTCTTTCTCTTTTTTTTTTTTAGAAGACTTGGTTTGAAAACTTGGATGGGCTTCAAGTTTTTCTTTCTTCTTGGAAGACTCGGATGGACTTCAGCTTTTCTTGAAAACTTTGGAAACTTGGTTCAAACGTGCCCTATGAACTGGCGTTTGGTTTTAACATTAGTGCGCTTCTCGAGCTGACACTCAACTTGTTAAGGCGCTCCTTGAGCTGGCCTAAAACTTACAACTTGACAAGGCAGCACAACACTTCCTTGAGTTGGCGATTCTCAATTTGAAGATAGGATGAAAACTCCTTTGAGTATACGATCCTAAAGATTGAAAGGTAGGATGACGCTCCTTTGAGCGGGTGACCCTAATACTTAAACAAACAGGATGACGCTTTTTGAGCAATCGATCCTAAAATTTAAACAAATAGGATGACGCTCCTTTGAGCAGGTGATCCTAAAACTTAAACACAAACTTGAAAATCAAGTTTTGAAAACCGTAGCCTGAATTTTTTTTTTTTTGGCTAATTTTTTAATGTGGGAAATTCTTCCCTTTTTTCATTGAAAATTTTTAAGAAAATCTTTGAGAATTTTTTTCTTTTAAAAACCAAAACCTTATGCCCTTTTTTTTTTTTTTGCAAAGTTTTTTTTTTATTCTCTTATTTTAAAAATTTAAACCAAAGCAATTTTTTTACTTTTAATGAAGAAAACTTATTTTCTCTTTTTTTTTACTTTTTTTTTATTATTTTTCAGATATTTGGAAAAAAACTTTTTTTATTTTTATTTTTTTGGAAGAAATTCCTTTTCTTGAACCTTTTAATGGTAAAAAGTTTCCTTTTTTTTTTCTTTTTGAATTTCAACTTTTTTTTGAAAGTTACAACAGGTAAAAATAATCATAAATAGGGTTTGCCCCATTGATCACTCATTTTTTTTTTAGCCTAAGGCTTTACTATTAACCACCTAAGGTCTTTTTTTTAAAAAAAATTAATCATTGGAGGCAAAGTTTTTCTTTTAGGACATTAATTAGAAAATTGGGCATTGTTTCCAACTTTGGGGCAATTAATTCCTAACCCTGAGGTAGACTTCTTTCAAATTGGGGCAAATGATTTCATGCCCCTGGGATGATTCTTACACCAAGGTTGTTATCTTATTTTAAGTTACCTAATCAAAGAGGACTTCCTTACACTCTCTTAGGCTTATTTTCACACATTGACTCGGATTCCAAAAATTATGGTCCGGCTTGCAAGTGACACACTTTGGTCAATCTATTAGGTCTTTTTTGGACTGTAATGTGGGCTTTTGGTTGTTGGCTTTAAAGAGATATATCATAAAGGCTTTTTTTTTTTTCAACACATCCGGGTTTACAAGTCAAGAACCCTTAAGAGAAAACTTGAATATGCACTTATTCCTAGTTTCAAGAGCATTAATAAATCAACTCCTTTGATCCAAAGAGTCTCTAAAGGGTGGAATTGTGGATGGGCCTATAATATAGATTTTGGATCTTGTGTTTTGATGGGCTTTGAACTTTGAGCATGTGCCCCCAGTGTTTGGGTATGATCACCTTGTGTGATTGTCTTCCATCAGGGTGGAATTGGGTGGGCCCATGATATAAATTTTGGACCTTGTGTTTTGATGGGCCTTGAGTTTTAAGCATATGCTTCTAACTTCTTGGTTTAATCACCTTGCTTGGCTATTCTTCATTTTTTTTAATTTTTTTGGCACTTTATTCATGTATCCCTTTTTTCTTCTTCTTTTGCAAGGTGATTTGTATTTTTTTTTCTTGGATGGCTTATAGCTCAAAGTATATGGATTGTGTATGGTTTGGGATAGAAACTCTTCTTCCTTTCAAAGGAAATGATTTATTTATGTCAATTGACTACTCTTGAATTGATGCTACTAGGGCAAGTGCATACAAGTTAATCCTTTTATCTCCTTGATAATGACTCTGACTCCAAATTGCCCCGTTGTGGGGTACCCTAATGTAGGGTGATTCTTGACAGGGCTTAATTTTAAAAAATTCTTCCTTAATAAGCTTAAATGGGTTAACAAAGGATAATGTGTTTAGGACTTTGAAATGAATGCCTAATGTCACTTTGACCTATGTATCAAATTCAAACTAGACCTCCTTTAAGGAATGAGTCCATTTTATCTCTCACAATTCACTCCACTCTTAGTGTGTAGGGTATGTGTTTGGGATTAAGTTTGCCTCTTTTCATTTTAGGCCACTATTTAATGAGAATTTTTTGGTTTTCAATCATCCATTTTTTTATTGCCTCAGGATATATAACTAAATGCCCCATTTGGATTTATCAAATGCCCCTAATCGATAAAGTCCTTGTGGTTGCCCCCTTGCCTTAATGATCATTGAGGTAACAATTTTAAAACATTCCTTTTCTGTTGGCAATTTTCCTTCTTTTCTAATTTTTTTTATTTTTTGAAAATAACCTTTATTCTCTTTCTCATTTGTTGGAAAACAATTTTCATTTTTTTTTCTTAAAAAAAATTGTTGGAGAACAAGTTTGAAAAACTTTTATTCTCTTTTTTTTTGTTAGACAACAACTTTTTGTTCTCACTTTTTATTTTAAAAAATCTTCAAAAAAAAGAAAGTTGTTGATGGATATTTACAAAAAAGAATGTTTGAAAATGATTATTTATCCTAAGTGGAAAAAAGGATATTTACAAAAATAATTCATTTTTTTTCTTTTTTCTTCAAGGCAAAAATTATTTTACAAGAATAGTGGAACAGAAAAGACCCCTTTTTCTTTTAGAAGGAAATTCAAATGGAGGTTGATTTTTACAGGGATGATTATCCTGAAGACAAGGGAGAGGGATACATATGACAAAGGTTTTGATTGGAGATGACCTATAACTATAGGTGGACAAAATTTTCTCTATGAGTATTTACAAGTCTACTGTACACATTTTTTATTTTATTTTATTTTATTATTTTTTTTTAAAAGATGCAAAGATGCAAAGACGCAAGCATACAGATGCAATTGGGGATAATGACCTTGCAAATTTTGATGAAAAAATTTTGCTAGAGTTGATGAAAAATTATTTTTTTTTTAAAACCTTCATTTTTAAAAGCAAAAAAAAAATAACTCCAAAATTTTTTTTTTGTCGCTATCCATATAAATGGAGATAAGGACCCTGAAAGTTCTGGTGAAAAAGTTTTGTTGGAATTGATGAAAGATCTTTTTTTTTTTGAAAATCTTCTTTTTTAAAAAACAAGAAGAAACCCTAGGCACAAAAATCATTCTATTCCTTTTTGCTCCTAGATCTAGAATTAGGGTTTGAACACTAGTTTAAATTATATTATTGATTGAATAAGGATTTCACACCGAGATTCAAGTGGAAAACATTGTTTGGATTTGGATTTCAAGAACAAGATTTCTTTGACAAGTGATTTTGTTCTTTTTCTCATATTCAAATGTTAGATGATATTTGATGCTTGATTCCTTTGATCTTAATCGGTTTTGAGTTGTTGATCTGATTCATATGATTGATGATTTCTGTTGTTGATTAAATCTTTGTTCATATTCGGATTGTTGATGATTTTCAAATCATGTATTTTAGATTACATCGGGAATTCGTGATGGATTAGGATTGCAATTGGGAAATTCTCTTCTAATGATATTGTGAATATCTAATTAGGATTTGAAATCACATCGGGATATGGAATTTGAATTCTATTAGGGTTTGGTAAATTACATAGATTTGTCAATTTATTATTTTTCCTAGGAATAGGAACATTGATTGGTAAATCTAGGATAACAGTTCACTTTGAAGAAGGGATTATTATTTGGTGCTTATTTGATTAAAATACTGAACCCATTGACAATTTGGATTGGTAATGTATTTCTAATCACTAGCATACATTGATTGATTATTCAAATCTATTGGTTCATAACTTAATCAGTTCAAAGGTGTTGGAAATCCAAGATTTTTAGTAGTTTAGTTTTATTAAAAGAAAATACAAAAATAGAAACATATTTTAATTTGTCTAGCTATGAATTGGACTGATATAGTTGATAGCTAGTCCTTACTCCCTGTGGATACGACTAGGTATTCACCGAAATTTTATTATTACACACATACCCGATACACTATCGGTTAAAGATCTGCCCATTTAAAGGAAATTGAATATAACTAAAAAGAGTTTTAAAAAGCATATATAAAAAGCGTGATCAGGGATGCTTCCATAATTTGTTTCGCAAATCTCCTTAATTCCTTAATACTATTTTCTCTAGCTCTATATCAAATCTATTGGTTCATAGAACGATTTCTAGTCATGCATTAAAAGGAAAATCACAAAGTTAAATTATATTAAGCAATTCTAGAGAAAGAAAAGCAAGTAATAATATAATGGCTAGATTAATAAGCTTTGAGCTTTTCTACCATTGTCGATCCTTGGCAATAATGCCAAAAATTGTTATGATTGTTTCACTCAAACAAATCCATATTCTTAGTATTATTCTATGATCAATTAGGCAAATTAACTATTGATTTTATAGTATAGCACCAAGCAATGATATTGTTCTCATGAAGATTACCAAGTACAAGTACTTACTCTTATCCTTTTATTTAACATACAAATTTAGCTGTTCCAATCAATTAATTATTTAACTAACTATAATTACTAATTACTAATTAAATCACCATGAAATCAACATCCCTTTTAATTAAAAGTTAAGTCATAAGAGTATCCTAAGTTTGAATTACCACTAACCCTAGTGTGTAACTTTCATCCAATCAAGATTCAATTGATAATTAGTTCTTAAAGTATGGGATTGCTCAATTAGAAATATCTCTCTGAGATTACTAATGTCTAACCTTAGATCAATCAAGTGGAATCTCATATAATCTAATAGCAACCTAAATCACATTATCTGTTTTAAGAATCTACTATTTGATTTCAATCACTTCTATGTCTTAATCTTATACAAGATTTATATCACCCTATTTTAAGAATGCTTACAAATCTCTTCGTTTATGCAGAGATACTTATAATGGTGATTTCTTGATCTACTGCTATAAAATCTAACATTAATCAGTACACCAGTAGTATCAATTCAAGAAATAACAAAGAACACATAAACAAATTCAAGAAACTAAATTATCAATAAATTAAAATAATCCCAATTACATATTTGGGCTAAGGTTTTCAAATTTTGAGTAAAACTTATATTATCCCTAGATCTAACAATAAAACCATAAATAGAAGAAGAGTAGATAAAAGTCATAAGTGAAAACGTCCTTTAATCTTCAATCTCGTAATCTCTAACAATTGCTATGAGCTTGACTTATCTCTATGTTTTTCTCTCTCTAAGAATACCTGATTTTTGTCTATGCTTCTGTACAATAAACCAAAAGTTGTCACGCCCAAATGGTACTCTAAACATGATAGTCCGCCACATATAATATTGAGACTTAGCAATGACCACCTTAGTCACGTGAAAGACTCGATATCATATATAAGACGTACAATATAGCAATAGGAGATACGAGTGGGATATGCAGCTTGAGAAAGTAATATAAAGTATACAAGAATCTACATAAACATTTACATTAAAAACATAAGGAAAAATAAATAAATTCTTCACATCAACTTAGGGGCATTCCCCCGCTAATTTCTCCAAGATTGAAATACAACTTAGTCTTACATACAATCAAATAGCTATCACCAAAAGGTTTTAAAGGAATTTCGATCTAAGGTCCATGATTGGATTTCCCAAAAAGCTTCCTAAGAGAAATCTTACTCAGATGTAAGGAGACTTTGGATAAAGTAGCAAGTGATCCCGTGAAAGCAAAAATCTATCGAGGTGTAAGTTTACTAGCTTAGTGAGCAAATTTTTGGATTAACATACTCGAAGCAAAATATCAGACAAGTATAATTTAGACAAGCATATGATATGCATCAAAACATATGAGCAAGCAAGACATATGGTTTTTCAGGAATCATATGCTGAATGAGTTTACACCCTTCATTCAGGGTTAGGTATATCGACTAATTACGGTCATCACTTTCGCAAATAGATTTTGTAGATCTTACCGGCTGCTACTCGCTATAAAAAACATGTAGGTCTTATCGGCTACTAATCACCCTTTGTAGGTCTTACGAGCTACTACTCACCACATGTAGATACCATTAATTATGCCAACCACCACTATTGTACACATGTCCTACCAAATGTATAATAGTGAATACAATGAGACTCACTACGTGATATGCATGAATCAATTTATAAAGCTCTTGGCATGTTATTAAAATATCTTAAAGGTGATCATACAATTTGCAGACACTTTAACATGGCAACAAATCATTCATTTAATTATTGACAATTCAAGTCTCGATATGCTTAGTATACATTCATCAAACATTATAAATCAAATGCACTTTACATTTTTATCTTTTTCTATTTTAGTGCCACTATACTACAAGCACAATCATGAGTATGAAAACTGAAGAAGTCAACTCACTTAACCATGTCTTGATAAGTCACTTCTAATTGAAATAATCCTCCAAGTAGAAAGTATCGCCTTCTATGTCACTTAAACAAAAGAAATATCTAAAAAGTGTTCCATAAATTTCTACTTAAATTTTCTAATTTGTCGTAAAATTCGGATTACGAAAATTCCAACTTAAAACAATAACTTGCTCATTTTAACTCGGAATTTTGCAATAAGTAGTCATTTTCTAACTAATAGAAAAGGTTTATCTATTTTTAAGGTTACTTTTAACATTTAAGGTCATTAGGTCTCTTAAAAAGGCATCATAGATTTAGATCTTAGGTTCAACCCTTATATTTTTATGACTTTGAAGTTCTACACTTCTTGAACACTTTAAAGCAAGCATAAAATTTTTATTCATTTGAAAATCATTTGATACTTATATTAGCTCACATCATATGTATGATTTTAGTAATATTACCTCAAGAGTGATTTTTCATAAAAAAATTTAATTTAGAAGTTTGTAAAGTTAACTTTAGGAGGAAAATCTTTTGTCTCATATGAAGAAAATTACAATTTTTAGTTTGTAGCGATGGAATTATATAACCACTAAGATCATTATTTCTACATCTTTTTAATCTCATAAAATAAATTTCATATTTTATAAACTTGGTTTTCCCTATGTGGATTACAAATTTCTATTTTAAGTTAGATGATCCTAAATTAGCGTATGAAAAATTGGCTTGTTCTTTGTTCTTAGCAAAACATTAATATGTCTAATGATATTTTAAGAAATTTTGCATGGAAAAGAATTGTCAAAATTTACTCTTAAAGAAAGTGTGTTTAACTAACCATTCCTATCCTTAAGGAAAATTCTCTTAAGTGTTGCAAATTTATTTTTAAAAGTTTTTAGTCTCATTTTATAAAATAGGACATAATTTATATTTTCATTTTGAAAATTTTTACTGAGGCAACAGCGTTCCTTGATGATCATTCATGCAAGTGAACATATTATTTATGCCAAGAATCAAATTATAAACTCATGTAGCAAATAGAAAATATAGAAAATCAAAGAGCTAAATAAGGATAAGAATATGAAAGTCTTAGCTTATTATTAAGACTTCCTAGCACTGAATAAATTCCAGTCATCTTTAAAATAAAAAGATAAGAAATGAAAAAGAAGGAAAAGAAAAAGAATAAAGAAAAATCATGGAAGTCTTAGATTTAGTTCAAGGCTTCTTGAGACTTATAATACATCCAGTCTCATAAATTAAGCAAGAAATGATTATGAGAGTCTTAGACTTTATCAAGGCTCCTCGAGACTCAAATATTTCCATTCTAAAAAATACACAAATAAGAGAAAGAAAGAAGAGAAAAAGAAAGAAAATTGGAGTCTTAGATTATGTACGAGGCTCCCGGGACTAGATTATGAACAGGTCCCAAAACATGTTTTGACTTGATGAAGGATAAGTCTAAGACTAGAATAACCAGTCTTATTTATTGTAAGCATTAAATAAGAAACAAAATAAGAGCATAATAAGAGGTTAGATTAGTGAACTTTAGACTCTAGAAATATTGATACATATGTATACATAGTAATGTATAGAAGTTATGTTAGGAGCATGAACATAACAAAAATCATAAATGAATATGGTGTTGAACAAGACATGAACAAATTGTTGTTTCCATGATTTCATCCTTAGCATAATGCTTATAGGGTGTTAGAAATCATAACACACAAAGTGTTTATGTTAGGTTAACATGAAGAAAAGAGAGGGTTTAGTGCTTACCTAAACTTGAAGATGGAATGTGGAAGATGAATGAAAAGAAAAATTTTGTGAAAACACAATAAATATGGGAAGGGAGCTCATGGTTTAGGCAGGGGAGAAGAAAGGATTTTAGAAAGGAATTTGCAAGGGTTTTTGGTAGTTTTTAGAAGATGTGTGCAAAGAATGAAGGGGGAGAGGTATTTATAGAGTTTTGAAGTTAAAATAAAAATGAATAAAATTAATTGGAAAAAAAAAAGAAATAGATAGAGGGAAGGAGAGATAGCGTTAGTTCTAGGGAGACAGAGGGGAGAGAATTGATTAAATTTGTATTTTTGTAATGAAAAATAAGTAATGTGTAAGATAAGTTATGTATAAAATAGTATTGGAAATGAAAATATAAGAGTAGGTATTGTACGAGTGTAAGAATAGATAGTAAGAAAAAGTAGAGATATATGAATAGTACTAAATAGTAACTTGAATAGTAAAAAAGACAAATAAAATATTGGTCGTAAGAAAAATACACGGAAAAATTCTATAACTGATATTTTACTATTCCTTATCTTATTATGAGTCTAGATATGTTGTTGGAATATTTTCACCGTTTTGTGTACGAGGATCCTGATTTTAGAAATTGATCCTGTTTAGGTCTGATATCAGCAAGTTTTGGGTGAATATGACACTTTTAGGTTATAAGACATTATTCCAAACTGTAATCTATGGTTAACTCATTTTTATTGTTTTAGGGTTTTGAGCACGGGATTGTCAAATCTAAACGCTCTAGTTCTTAAGGTAAACCTAGGTTGACTTTAGGGTTTTTGGTTTGACTTCCGATTCTAGGGTTTACTTAATATTACCTTAAAATTTAGGGGTTTACAAAAGTAATCTATTTATAAGACGAAAAAAATTAGATTTTTTCAAATCTCTTCAAACTCACAAATCTTCACAGATCTCCTGCTTTCCTCTTTTAGAAAAAACTCTACCTTTACTATTCAACTTATGTGATATCTTGGTCATATCTTTTCAGTTAGATACAACTTTTATTTTAAATTTAAAAACCAGTTCTACATGGGTAAAGTACATGGTCATGTACCATGGTCATGTACCTTGGTGAGAAGATTTCTTTTTAAAAACTCCTTCAACATAACCCAAAACATGTAAGTTGTGTTTGTGACTCATGTTTAACACAAAATATATATTTTTCATTAACATTGTTGTCATGTATTCTCTTATGTACTCTATAAAATCAATTTTGTTCCTTACATAGCTTTCCAACACAAGTTATGTTGAAATTTATGTGCTATACACTTTTCAAACTTTAATAAATCTTCACAAAAACTGTTCAATTTATTAAAATTCCTTCTTTAAGTTAAAACAACATATTAAAACCTTGAAATCAAGCTGTTAACCAAATAATCACCATTTTAAAATATTCAAAAAAATCAATCATTAAACCCAAAATCTCCTTTCTAAATGAGGATAAATTAACACTCATCAGTAACTCAGCAAAAGCCTAATACAACATGTCTTACCAACAACCAACTTAAGGGTTGGACAGAACATCCAAAAGGTCCACCATCATTACCACTTGACCTCACAAGGTCGAGCAAGAGAAATCTATTGGTCCTGCTTTACTAAAGTAAGCCTCCTATAACCTTACAAGGTATAAAAGTCTCATAAGTTCAACCTACCAAATAGGTTAGGTTTACCTAAAGAAGTCAATGGCTTCATATGTTATAATTTCATCTTGATAGACCTTTTGTAACGCCCTAAAATAAGGCATTACAACCCGCCACATGTCCTCTCTTGATTAAGACATGCTAAGACTAGTATCCATAATTATACAAATATCACCTATAAAGACACATAGGGTATCTCATAGGATACTTAACACAACTTGTATAATCTGGAAACACAAGAAAACTTCATAACATTCCTGTTTAACGAACAAACATCCTAGTTGGCATATCCGCAAGCCAACTATCCAATATAACAACTAAAATTTGTCTACAAGAGAAAACCTTTATTTACAACTTAGTCTTCCAACGACAAATGATCTAATAAATGTTCATAAAGCATAATAATAAGAAAAATACAACAAAATCAAGTCTTCAACATATCTAGGCACTTCTTTTCTCCCATGATCCTATAATCAAAAAGTCTAACTCTCAGCTGGGTAGTCAGGTCCACTATCGCTATCCCCTTAATCAAAGATCAAATCATAACCCAAAAGATCATATATAATGTCTTCATCACCTGTACTTGAAATTTAGAAAAAAAAATGAGCTGTGAATAAATGCAAATGCACACACAATAGAGATATATCAAATGCACCTGGTCTAATGCAAGCAATCAACTTGTTATCTTTTTATGGTCAGCAAATTAAGACGGTTCAGAACTATGTATACTCTAATCCCGAACTCGAAGTAACTCAGACTCCTCTTGGAAAACAACCAACTCTTTGAAAATAAAGTAATTACATACATATATAGATGAATACGTACTCCCCTAAACATCCATATTTTCCTTTAATTCTACTAGAATCATATCAAAGCACGAGTCTACTAGGGACAACCTCACACTAAGATCATTAGGGTGCCTCACTATATCTCTGTCTGCCAGGTCTTTACTGGTTAAAGCCAAGTAGAGCCAAGCAGACAATTATTAAGCCGAATAGTATTAGGTTTATTATGAAATTCTATTCCTACAACCAATCAAGCAATACTAAACTTACAAGCAAAAAAAACAAGCAGGGATTAGTCGTACCTTTCTCAATTTTAGGAATACAACTCAAATCTTCAAATCCGATATCAACAACAACAAAGACAACTCGAACTCCACAAACTCCTATATCGACACCAACAATAATTCCACAAACTCCAAATATCCTGTTACAACATATAAATATATACATCAACAGATATAAACACGTTATCAATATATCCTAATAGACATGAATTCTCCAAAAATCCTAACTTGACAAGAAATCTCCAATATCTGCACCATTTACTTCGATTAAACTCCACGAAAACCCTAAAAAACAATAATGAACCGTACAAAACTCCCAAATACTGACATTTTCACCAAAACCCTAGATTTGCATATTAACAAGAACGTTTAAGGATCATCTAATCATACATTGATTAAAATTCATCAATGAAAAGATGAAACTTATTGATTTCGATTACTAAAACTCGACTCGCATTCACAAACTTGGATTCCAAGCAAAGCTAAGGTTTTTCTCCCACAACTCCTTCAAGAACATCAACAAAACCCTAAGAAATCATGCATAAATCTGTAGATTAGGATCACTCACCTTTCATCAAACTCGCCTTAAGATGAAGCCTTAACACTTGTATATCAAGAACTGACCCTATACTCTCAAAGGAAGAAATAAGCGAAGGAGGAACATCTGTCAAAAGCCACTATTCATGCTGCATATTTATAGAATTTCATTCCTATGCCGGTAAATCTGATATCTATGCCGGTGGCGTAGAATCCCAAGAGGCGGCGTTCGTTATGCAACAAAAAATCCTCCGCATTGCTCAGAATGTCATACGCTGAAAAAGCTAAGCCAACGTTGGCGGCATTTGACTCCAGCATTAAACAATAATGCTTCTGATCCAATTCAACGTTAACAAACAAACACACACACACACACATTCTCCGGCGTTCGACTCCAGCATAAGAAAATTTATCACTGTGGACATCCTACACCGGTATATACACCGGTGGCATACTCACACCAAAAGATGGCGTTGCATCTGTAGAAAATTGTAGAAGTTCCAAATTTTCACAATTCTTTTCCAAAACAAAATTAACCAAACATAACTTGTTTTGTGGCTCTGATATAAGCTTATATATATATTATGACCCATTTATCTTCATTTTATCTTATTTTTCTGTGTGTTACTCCTTTATTGTCATACTTAGGCTAAACGCAAAGCTAACCCAACATAGTTGTCCCTTTACACAATTCTGCCAACAAACCTTGTAAAAGATCAAGCTAACCTAACTTGTAAGCCTCAGTTTTCCTTGTATTCAAGCTTGACTTCGAGAGCCGAATCGAAAACCGAAACCCTAAATCGGAATATCCAGGGTTAGATTGAAACCTAGAAACCCAAAGTCTGGCTCCACCAAGAATAAAACCATAAATCTTTTCAGAGCAAATTAATATAGATTATAGTCCTAAAGAATATATTGAAACATAAAAAGATCAGTTTTCGGGAAATATATGTTTCGAACCCGACCAGGATCTATTCCGAAAAACCGGCCCCTGAGACTTGAAATTAGAAAAATATTCTAAAATACTCATTCAGACCGAAATTTAATAAGGAATTCAAAAATATATTTATTATAATTTTTCGATTTATAAAAATTACAATTATAGCCTTTATATCGTATTTTCTTTACTAACCGGTAACTTAATTGTCTAATCTACTATTCATTACTATTCACAAATACAAGCCCATACCCTACTCACACTCACAAGCTACCTCTACTCTTACATTCTTACAACCAAACCTTACCTTATTACATCACATTCCTTACATTTACTTTTCTAATACATTTTATTACACATTTAATTTGAAAAATTGTACAAAAATTATTTTCTCTCCCTCTCTCCCCTTCAATGGCTAGTGCACCCTCCCATTTTCCCTCTCAATTGTGTGATTTTTCTTCTTTTATTTAATCATACAAAACCATAATAACCCTCACTATAAATATTCTTTTATGCCTTCATTCTCTTTCTTCATTTTTACTTTTGTGAAATTTCATAAACTCTCTCTCTTTTCTCTCTTGTGCTGTGACACTCCCCTCCCCCCACACACACTCACACAACAAATTTTATTTCTTTCTTCAAGCTTCTTGTTTCAAACACTAAATAGGTATAGATCTAAACTCTACTACCACAAAAACATGTAATGGTTAGATCATTCATGTGTGATTCATAAAAAAAATCCTCATGAGCTTCATGCTAGGGACATGAAACCACTAAAACATGTGATCAAGCCATCACAAGTTGTGGATCTTGTGATTAAAACTTATATTTTTACCATGATCATGATATATGTTCATATAGTGATAATTTCATGTAGGAATCTTGCTACTACATTATTGTCATAAGTAGTATACTTCATTTCATGCATTTCACATGATCATTACACTTAGATCTAGCTTTTAAAAATTTATTTTTTACATGATAGTAGAGATCTCATGCATCTATTATGTTTAAGGTGAATAAATGGTCATAAAGATTTTTGTTTTATGTAAATGAATGATTCATTATTTGTAAAAGTTAGGATATTTATGAAGATAAGCCAAATAGCTTAAGAACAAATTTGGTTTTATAAAAACAAACTTTTGTAAATTCGATGGAAAATGAGTTGCGTTTTGTAAACTATTTTTCAACTCCAAAACATGATTTTAGGGGAAAAATGAAGGGCTTATGGAATAGGTAACAATAGAAATGATTTTAGTAAGTTAATGGTAGATCTACCAAATAAGAAATATTTACAAGATAGAAAATTTAGATCTTATGATAGTTACACGAAATTCATAACAAGGAAAAGAGGATATGCAAACACCTATTTTTCAAACTCAAAATGGAAGTTTTATTAAGGAAATGAAGTCCTTAGGGGATAAAAATAATGGAGCCTTAAATTTTAAAGTATCAAATAAGTTTTTTTTAAAGAAATCACTTAGAAACTATTTTTACAAAATTCGGATCTAGGAATAGTCAATACTTAAACACTTGTTTACAAAGTGTAAAATGAGGATTTATGTAGAAAAATGAAGACCTTAAGGAATAGATATGGTAAAGACTTAATTTTTGCAAGAATAAATAAATTTTATTAAAGAAAATCTCTAAAACAAGTGTGGTTTGTCAAGAACACAAAACTAGACTTTTTAAGATAAGTATTCATGATTCCTTGTAAAGTGAAAGTTTCCAAAAGCATGCTCTAATAGAATATCATCATGAACATACATATAAGAAGCTCATAACATAACATTCATGATAGTAATTTGTTAGTATTGCATGTATATTTGGCATGAATAGTAGAAATATCATAACTCCTTACAAAAACAATTTCGAAAATGGATGTTGATTACCAAATAGAATCAATCCAAATTTTTCGAAACTTAAAAGTTTTCATAATTAAGGTATTATATTAGAATTAGATAGATATTTTGAAGTAGATAGGAATCAGTATATAATTTGTGGAATTCTAAGTTAAAATGACCAAGTTATAGCCGTTTTAAGTTGGAATTTCCATTAATGACGGAAATTACGAACTTAATAGTTTTTATGAAAAAAAATGGATTATATATGAGTTGAAATACTCATTTGGGTATTTCTTTCGTTTATGTGACTTGGATCTCAAGGATTCATTACCACCGGATTACTATTACTAAGAGATCGACGACCAATGTCGAGTAAGTATTACTTCCTAATTTCATTTCTTGCTTGTGATTATGGCAAATAGTTCCACTAGATTATAAGGAGAAAGATAAAATGGAATTGCATGATGGGACTTATGGGGGATTATGTATGCTTATTGATGAGTTGAGAAATGGTATTAAGAATATCGGAATTGGGTGATTAACTTATGCTTGTTTAGAGTATTATAGGAGTGATTGTCTGCGAAATTTATTGATCACCTAAGAAATTGGTATTAATGACTATTAGGATTGATAAACTAATACAGACATAATGACTTCACAATAGAGATGGAGCATTGGCATATTTTGGTTACCCGTGATCCGTAAACGACTAAAAGTTGGTTGATCATGATCCATAAACGACATAAATGGGTTAGTTGATCGTGATCCATAAACGATATAAATTGGTTACCCATGATCTTTAAATGGCTTATTAATTCAATGTAGTACCGCGGTATTCGTTAATTTGCTAACCCCAAATGGAGGGCGTAAATCCATTCACATATGATTTATGGCTGATCATATGATTGTTTGTTCATGTTGTTGATGCATTCCATACGATTGAATAATTAACTTGATTGATTGATTTATTATAAATGTCTTTATGGAAGTATTTACTCACTAAGCTAGTGTAGCTTACGTCCCCACAGCTTTTTCTTATTGTAGTATTCCTATATATGTCAAGGCCGAGGCATCTACCGAGCAGGTACAGAATTAGAAGTTTCCATTAGAAGTTTATGTTCGATTTTT
Source organism: Combretum micranthum (assembly GCA_024138025.1). Classification (NCBI taxonomy): domain Eukaryota; kingdom Viridiplantae; phylum Streptophyta; class Magnoliopsida; order Myrtales; family Combretaceae; genus Combretum; species Combretum micranthum. The sequence continues at coordinate 94,842 of JAMXBD010002976.1, forward strand.
TGTAGACTTCCATAGGAAACCCTATTATTTATCGGATGATTGTAAAAGACTGTTATTAAATTTAATATTCTTTTGCGGGAGAATGACTCTAGAACTTTTGTAACTAATTATGTGGAATCATGGTTTATATTCTGATTCTTATAGTATGGCAAATTATACTATTTATCTCAATTGGTTTATGTATTCTATTATCGTAAAGATGCGCCTTGCATCTGTATAAGACTTTGGAACAGTTGTGGTAGCAATTCTTAAAATCTTAAATAGCTTGCGATGGACTGTTACGTTTAGACTACCCTATGGGTCGTGGCATAACTTGCACCTCAAAAAATGGCATCTTTAGCTCATTAGCTTAAGAACCCCATGCATACTCAAAAGTACTAGTTCTCATACCTAACGGCTCAACTCTTTCTCACAGGCTCAACTAAGCTTCTACTTTAGCCACAGTGATTGAATTAGACAACTAATCTGAACATAATAGCTTAAGGCATCTTAAGGACCTTGTGTAGTGAAGAGCTTCTCCTTATAAGGTACTCCACAACTTTAGCTTCCAAACTTATGCGATGATCACACTTAGAGCAACATTCACAAGAAGCCCCCAGCCAAATGACTACCTCAAAGCTAAACTCCATTGGTAATTCATGATCAAGGGCTCCATTCATACTTATGCACTTAGAGTCCTGAGCAAAGCAACCTCTCATTATTGACTTTCAACCAACAAGAATTAGGGCTAAATGTTAACAGTCATTTATTTTCTAACCTATGATTAATGAGCAAGAGTAAGAGCATCTAAATTATCTAAAGAATCTTTTTCAAAGATGGACAACAAAATGGGAAGTCTAAAAGGAGAATAAATAAAAACCAATTTCAAATAAATGCAGAAGCTACGGAATTGAGATTGTCGATGAAAAGTCAAAGATTAAGGCAAGCCAACAGTTATTTAGACTAAAGAATTTTTCGTTACGTCGACATATGATAGTTTATTATGTCAAGCAAGTCTTGTTAGAAATATTTGGTTTTATTAAATTTTGTTGATTAGCTATCCGATGTATGTGTTAAACTTAGAACAATTATAAAATTGCATGTATGTGAGGTTTATAATTGCTTGTATGAGCTTATATTTTATAAAATGATTTTTTATCCACGTTATACATGTAAGACTCAAGGATAAATCTTCTTAAATAAAGGAAATTTGATGTGAACATGTTACTAATTTCATGAAGATCAAGGTGAAGATTTGTGTCAAATTTCCGTCAAGTTTAGCATTATAATTTTAATTTATTTGCAATAATATCTATTAAAATTGGATGCTTAATTGTAAGGGAATGTTGTTTTAAAGGAGAGTTACTTGTGCAATGATTGTCCTCATAAAAAAGGAAGAGATTGCTAAATCAAAAGGTTCAACTCAAATTTTGATGAGGAAATACATTACGCAAATTGCTCAAAATGATACTAATAAAGTTACAGTTAATAAGCAAATCATGTTTGTAATGTGTTGAGCTTTTATGTGTAATATATGTGTGCTTTTGCTTGTGCTTGTATGTTATAGTTTGATACAAACATATTTCAGACCTTAATTTCTTTAGAATTTCTTAAAGCTCAAAGCATAAAAGTTGTAGAGCTCTCTCTAACTTTTCATAACATCTTGAATCATCTCAATCAGAGTCTGAATGAGAGGCATATGCCTAAAATGAAATAGTATTAGTTTGTATCAATAGGTTCGAACCTGTTAACAAAAGGTCATAACCTTTTTAGCATAGAATGTCTATTTAAGTTTAGAACTGACCAAAAGGTTTGGACCACTTGCAAAAGGTCTAGACCTGTTATGTTTTTCAACTAGCTTTGGAGCATTTATTGCATATGGAAAGAGAGGCAAGAAGACCAACGGCTAGGAGACTTGAAGATCCTATAAATACAAGTCGCTGGGGAGTTGAAGAATGTTGTTATAGGTTAGTTTTTGCTATTTAATCCTTGCAAACACTCTCTCAAAGTTTGTATTGTAATTTATGTTATTTAGTGAAGTGAAAGAAAATTATAGTGCCTTTAATTATAGTATTTTGTACTCTTTTATATAGGCACTATACTAAAGTTTGTTGAGTGATTTTAATAAAATCTTGAGTTGTGCCTAATTACTTGAAAGTTTATTATAAAGACACAACTCAAGTGTATTATTATATTGGTGGTTATTGTGGTGTAACTCCTCTCGGAGCATTGGTTGTTGAATTGAATGAAAGTGTGTAAAGCTTTACTAAAGTGCAAACTTCTCTAACGCTCACTTTTTTTTTGTTGCACTTTATTGTTGTTGTTTAATCTATTATTTTTCATGCTTTAGGCATAATATCTAAAAAAGAATCAAAATTAGCAATAATCTAATGTTATTTAGGTGTTAGTTTTTACATGTCGTAGAATCAATAATGTGGTTCTTTTCATGTTATAAAGCTACTAAGGAGCTTGCAATCCATAGAATGTTCGAGTTGATAGCAGTGTACACCATCAAGCTAATCTTAATGAAATCATCGAGCAATTTCCTTTAAGCTAGAATCTCTAAAACAGTTATTGGAAGCTCAAGTATGCATGCTAATTTTGTCTTGCATGTTGGCATTGTTTTGACTTAAGCTAATAGTTGGTTCACTTTAGAGCTAATGAGTCGATTCCACTTGTATTGTGAGCCAAGCTTTGTTTCTACTTTGTGTTTTACTTTATATTTATGCCTTTTATTATATTTTTCACCTAAATATATATTAATGGTCTGAGATGTTGTAAGCATCATCTTTCATTGATATGAAAACCATGCATTTATCACGAGAAACTTAATCGATGATCAATTTTGCTCTATCTTTTATGCAACCGATCCAAGAATGAATGTTTCATAACATTTTAAGCATAATTTATCATGAGAGCTCTATCAAATATTAACATTACACTAATTACACATTTCAAGAGATAAATGCGTGATTTTAAACATTTACCAAGTAATCCCAACTTAGCTCATTACTTGTCCTCAAGCAAATCCTAAACTTCATATTCAAAGTTGAGGAATATAAAAGGATAGCAAACACATGTTAGCACACTCAACTTAGTGACTCTTGACACCAAATTCATCAAATGCACCAAATCAAAGCTTCTTGAGCCCAAATGGAACTAGTTATATTTTCTTCACAAGAACTCATTCTTCATAAGCTCAAGCATGATAATTTGGATGATTTTCAAGCCTCTCATCACTTAGTCAATCAACCTATACACAAATCACTAACAAAAGACTTAAACCACTAATTTGTTACCTAAAGGAGTTGAATCACTCCATTTAACTCAAGATTGTCTTACCTTAGATCAAGTTTAACATCAAATAACTAATGAAAAGATCACCACACTTTGTACACTAGACTAGTATATATATACACCTAATTCATATTTCAATACCACCAAATAAATAATACAATGTGCAAGCTTTTCCTTTACTATACTTTTTCCTAGCTTTTTCCTAACTTTTTCACTTTTTCCTTTACTTTTTGCTTCTGCCATTGGCACTCATGCATCCCCATCTTTGGATTTGATTTAAATTTAGGGATCTTCATTCTTTCTTTTCATATTTTGCACATACGTGTCCTCAAACAAATGTTCAAAGAGCTTATTATACCTCCCCTTTCACTAGCATGATTATAGGACTTCATAGGTCACTTGTACCCTTTTTTATTTTATTTTTTTAACACATACACACTTTCTTTCTACCCAGGATAGCATTTAAGGCAAGTTTAAACTTTGCATGATTTACATGATCATATCAAGCCTATGAATTTAAAAGAACTTAAGTACATACCACTTAGTTTAAAAATAAAAGAACCTAATCTATAATCAATGATATTACCTCAATCCAAAGTTATCAAATCTCATCCTAAATGAAGAGTAACCAAACTAGGGAAAAAGGCCTCTTTTGGGACCTGAACTTTGACGAAATGGATGAATAGGTAGCTAAACTTTTAAAAAGTTCAATTTCATACATAATTAAACTTTTTGTGGCCCTAAACACTACCCTGCTCATTGTTGCATGACATATGTCCAAATACTTCAAGAAACAACAAAAGAGTGGAGTAGTGAAAAGGGGCACAAAAAGTCTAATTAGTTATAAAATTGGTCTTTTAAAAAATTCAATTACCTATAAGGGCCATAAAAAGTTTAATTAGGTATGGAATCAAACTTTTTAAAAATTTTGGAACCTAATAGTCTACTTTGTCAAAGTTCAAGCACTAAAAGGGGCGTTTTCCTGCTAAACTATGTATTGATTTTATGATATAACTCTAGGGAAGAGACAAGCAACTAACTTATGATCAAGTCTAAAAAAAATAAAAATCGAAAAATTTAGGTCAAATTTTCCTTTTCTCTTTGAGAAATGCAACTACAGATCCATTTATTGAAAAATTTTTGTGCTTATGAAGTAAAAATCAAGAATGGCATGGATTAATTGCAATCTCCTTTAAAGCTCAAGGATTAAAAGGCAACCACTCAACCATAATCAACACATGCCAATGAATGGAACTAGTAAACCAAATGCAAGGGATGGTAACAAGCAGCAACAAGTATAATAAATATAATCAGCAACTAGCAAGTAGACAACAACAAAACAGCTCATCACAATTATAAATCAGCTTAACCACCATTTATTCATCACCAATGATCAAAAAATAACCCCAAGTTAATTCAACACAAAATCTCACCATTACTTTAAAGGAAATAATGTCTTCATTGTTTAGCACAAAAGTAATGAATAATAAGAGAAGGTAAAGTAAAGAATGGGACTCCCTTAGGGTATAGGTTGATGTGCTAATCGTATCCATGCAACATTGATCCAAATTAATGTTATCTAGGTATAAAATTAGCTTACATAAGTCACATGCACATATTATAAAGTGCAAACTCAATGGCCATCACTAGAATTGTATTCTCCGAGGCTCTAATGCCAAAACTCCTGCATAAAAGGATAAAGAGCATCACAATAGGAAGTAGAGAATAAAATAAACTAAAAGAAAACGTCAAAAGGGAAATAAGCTTAAACAAAAAGAAATACAACTGAAATGAACAAAGCACGATTGAAATGAACAAAAGAGACTCTAATGGTAGGTTGCCTTCTACCTAGCAGTTGGTTTATCACACTTTAACTTCACCCAATCTCATTACCTAGGATCCCACAAGGATGTGTCATAGTCCCATGTTTTTAAAGCCAACATGGGGGATTTCTTTGTCATTTTCATTCCATTTCCTTTTAGATAAATTATCCCCATCATATATATCATGGTTTTTTTAGGGAGAGAATTTACAAATAAATGATGACTCAAACTCTATGATATATCCTTTATGCTCCAAACATTGCTCATGAGGTTCATCACCTCCCAAACACTCAATCAATTCACAAATTGGAGATAGATCTATATCTTTAACTTTCATTTCAGGGTCAAATTCTCCAATCTCCTCTTCTTTTGGGGTCAAATGAGCAATATCCTCTATCTAGGTTAAAGTTCTAAGAGTTGAGCACTAGTCAATGAAATGAGATATACCACATGGGTCTCCTCAATTTCATCATTTTCCTCATTTTCCCTGATAAACTTTAACTCATTTTCATGACTATTCAGATCTACTAATTCATTTTTCTTTTCCATTAACTCATCCTCCTCTCTTAATGACTCCTCAGATTGTATATTTAGATCATTTTGCCTTAATGTATCAAGAGTACTTTATATTATCTCCTCGCTTACTCCTTTAGGTCTCAAAGGACTTTCTAAAAAATTCAATTAACCTAGATACCACTCTTGGGATGGTCTTAGAAGGATGGCGATTCTTCTAAGGATATGATTTTGTAAATAATAGAGTACAAAATTTCCATGAGTCCACTTCAAAGAGTACCTTCATTGTCCAAATGAACAATTCTAAGTTATTATAATAATATCAATTCCATTCCAACATGGATTTCTCTTGAGTCTTCTTTCTTAAATCTTAAAGAGGAAAATGGTAGGGTGAATAAGGCTTAGGCCAATTCGTAAGAATTATAAGAGCTAAAAGTTTCAAAGTTTTGTGGGTATATTGGCCTAAAAGGTTCCTCAGTTGGTCTCAATTCTTGACTATGGTGGTAACTTGAATTTCAAGGATGCAAGAAGTTTCATATGATTATGGTGTAGGTCTCCTTCTTTGACACTCAAAAGTTCAATGTCTACCTCTATACTCCCAACATACCATATCATCTAAAGTTATAGGGCTAGTATCTAAAAACTCCTAGTATTGGGCATGAGCAAGAAATTCACTTGTATTTTATGGATCTAAGGTACAATGATATGGTTAGGATACGTATAAGACTCATGATCATCCCCACATACCAACACACTAAACCCCTATAAATCGTAGTACAAGCAATCACAATCAATTAAGAACAAAAACAGTGAAGCACACAACCCCAAAAGTAATATTTCAAAAGATTTCTCATTTTTTTTCATTTTTTTTTTTTCTAATTAAGATGCGTAGTGTCAAAGCTAAACCACAAATCTAATATTAGTGTCGAAGCTTTATGGCAATGGTGCCAAAAAATAATACGCTTGAAGCTTGAATTCTTTTCAAAGCACAAAAATACTAGCATGTAAACCGAGTACTTCAGTAAACAAAAAAACTCATAAGAAGTAGGTTGAACCACAAAGAGCTTAAGATAAAACTAGATTTGAATGCTTCCCTAATTTAAGAAATCAAATTTTTAGGTTTTCAAATTTTAACTTCTTAAAATAATTCTAAAATTAACACCACAATTAATAATAAAATTAATTATTAAAAACTATTATAAATACTAAATTATTTTAGGAAATGATTTCAATTCACAAGTATAGGATTATGTGATAGTACAATCCAGATTTCCTTTCATAGCTTTGTAATTATAATCATTTATTCAATTGATTTTAATTAAACTCACTAGAATTCGCTTCCCTCTCGAGTAGAGAAATTCTAATTATAGCATGGATATCCCTTTTGCCTAATCCATCTATAATTATCGGGTAAATAACATGTTCCTCTCATACACTATATTAATTTAATTGAATTTGTGGTTCAATCACATGTCTGCATCTAAAACCACAATCTTAATTACATTGAGAATGTGAATCCTAAGATTTAGCTCAAAATTAGGCGTGTCTGTATCAATTTTGAAATCTTATTTATTTTAATTGAATTTTTAAATCCCTCGAGTATATTAGATCCTAATGCATAAAAAATTCACAGAAAATTTTGTTAATGAATATTGAAATAGAAATGATCAAGATTCCAATTCAACAAAACCCACTATCATTACAAGAATTTTGACATGTGGCAACATTTGTAAGTTTCATAAACATCCCTTTCCTTTATACTCTAGTCACTTTCATTAAATGTAGATAAATATACATAATAAGTCACATTTGTGAACAAATTTTGTAATCCCTCTAATTATATGCAAACCTTATTTTGAGAATCATTGAAAATAGTAGTTTAAAATTGAAAAAGTTAGAAAAATCACTCCTAAATTTTTACCTAATTGAAAACAAATGTATGATTAATAAAAACAATAAATCTATAGTTTGATAAAATATTAATAGAACTTGGTTCGTGCTTTTATGTGTTTGTAAATCAATATGCAAAATCCTAACCACGATCAACATGATAGGCAAGTGCACCTGTCATCATAGTACTGAGTTTAGCATAGAGTAATTTACCCAGGGAACTTGGCAAGTACTATTATTATCACTTTCTTCTTATCAAGCCTTTAAAATTCATGGAGCTTAAACAACTAGACTACAAATTAACTACTACTACACCTATAATTGATTCACAATGATTCACAAGAAGGTTTATCCAAATTACAAAGACACTTGAGGATCTGTTTCACCATTAAGCCTTATCATGTAACTCAATAAATTCTCATTAAATTCATATCGATTTCTTGAACTGTTAACTATATAATATTGTCTTTCCAAGATCATTAATCTCTGATTCTAAGTTTATCAATCGAAGTCTGTCTTAATCAACTTTGAATTGCATTAAGTACCAGAATTCTTTGGATCAATTGATCAAAAGTGGAAGGACTTCACTCCTTTATCTCTAAAGTTATGAGCAATCATCGTTAATAGCTTAGATCTATTTATTAAAATGATTGCTCAATAACTTCTAATGAAATCAGACATGAATCCATATTATGCACTATACAAATTCAAGATCTATTAAGCACAAGCTATTGAATTTTAGAAACCAATATTATTTTTATTAAATTACAGCAGGAGTTACATGAATTAAGCCTAGAGATCCATAAGATCTAAGCTATACAATTACTCTTCCATAAATATATCGATGCAATTAAAAAATTTAGAGAAGTAAAAGACTATTGTGATTAGATTAACACCTATTTAATGTAGAAATCCTTGTAATTCATATGTCATTGAAGTCCAATGAATGATCTCCTTGAACATTCTAATGAAAATTCTTAGAAATCAGCTAGAAACTAAGAAAAATGTACAAACCTACAAAAACTATGTAATATCTTGTATATTTCTAACTATAAGCTTACTATAACTCTCAAATTTCATGCAAAAGTTTTATTTATAGTACAAAGAAAGCTGACATGCAAAAGGATCTAAAATAATGGAATCTACGTTATACGATCATGATCCACCCAACGGTACAACTATGCCATGAGTCACATGCCCCAATTTAAATTGTAGCTTCACCATCATAGGTCGTGTTCAGGCTGGTGTCATAATCTGTGGTCAAGCTTCCACCTTAGCCATACCCACACCTTGAACTACATAATTAGGTGTGTATTTTCTCTAAAATTAATGTTGGCTTCCACATGGTCACGTGGGAGAGGGTGTTCTCAACTATGGATGAATGTATAAGGCTCACTCACCTATGCTATAGATGGTGTCATAATCTAGAAGAATCAATACAAGTCTTGGTGCATCTACTCCAACAGTCATAATGCTAGTCGTGTCACCCATTGTGGCTTCATCTTCAATCTCCAACACCTGCACCTAAGCCCATTTTGTCAACTGCAAACAAAATTACTTCACGCCGTCTAAGGCATGCCTCATGGTTTCCCTTGTCTCCTTGATTTGTTGACTTTTGCTAATCCTTTGTGTTGTTCTTCATCAATTAAAGATGAAGTCTTTTAGATAAGCTTCATTTACTTAAGATAACAAATAACAATAATAAATAATACTTTTTAGGATTATTGATGAATATAAATGCAAAATGAGTGAAAATAATCCTTGAATGAATATAGTCCTATCATAACTCTATACTATATATAATGCAAATGTTGAATAAAATAATCTTATTATGAAACCATTTAAAATAATTCATCACATAATCCTACTGAATTAATCTAGATTATACTCATAAACATCATATTATCATTGATAATAAATAAGTAAATTATACTAGAAGATATCAATGTTTACAAACAAATATATTTAAAGTATCAACACTTTGAGTAGTTCAAAAGAAGTATAAACATTTGACAAAGTATATCAAATAAGATATCAATATTTTGCAAAGTTCATTTGAGATATTGATGTTTGGTTAATTATTAAAACCTTATTTGACTCACTTTTCCAAGTATTGATACAATTTCTTAACCACTCAAAATGTTTATTCTTTAAATGAACTTATCCTTAAATGTTGATATCTCATTAAATGAACTTACCCCTAAATGTTGATACCTCATTAAATGAACTTATCCTTAAACATTAATACTTTTTGATGTAATTTACCTGATAATAAACGAAATACAATTCATTACAAGAGATAAGGAGTAGAAAATACCTAAAATTTCTAGATGTTAGTTTCCAACTCTACCAATCAAATTCTCCATGAATAGTGTCCAAATGTGCTATGAATGAAGATCAATCAATGGAGAAGTGTTTGGGTAATGTATATGTGGGTAAGATTAATGGTAACTGAGTGGGTTAGTGTGTATTGGGAATGGTGATATGCTGAGGATGGGTATGAAATGTAAGGAAAATGGTTGAATATGGAATGAGGTGCAATGACATTTGGTGTGTGTGTGTTTGTTACACGAAGAGATAGAAGACCACCGAAGTGTTTTGAAGACTATCACATGTGATAGAAATTGAAAACATAGTTATAGTTACAACAATTGGATAGTAGCTAGATACATGTTGTTACGCCCCGAGGTATCCTAATAATAGTAACCAAGAAACACTTGATTTCCATTACTAGTTCACCTTCTAGGAATGACATGATTTCATTAAACAGGATCTTTTAGTTGCTTGGATAGGATGAACAAATAAAATATAAGGCATAAATTAGTAAACAACTATCACATAATAAGATATTACATACCATATGCTTTATAAATCCTTACAATCCTTAGCTAATGATTCTAATGCACATTACCTGTATCAAAAAGATAAATAGAGATACATATATTCTGATCCTATACTAGTCTTTAAGCTTCTGGCTTCTAATTTCTTACCGGGACCATGCTCCTGCTAGTAATGAGCTAGGTCGTAGAGTAAACCTGAAAGGGCTGTTGGAGTGTGAGCTAAAACACAAGCTCAGTGAATAACTAGAACTTACCACATAATACATACAAGTTATTTATCAATCATATGAAATGCATCAATCAAACATATGTACATTACAAGCTTGGATAACTCGGAATCCAAACAGGATGGAAATTTACGCCCTCTCATCGGGGTTGAAGGATCACAATCTATAGTCCACCTACCCAGGAGAGACTAAGCTTTCAGGAAATAATAATGTTCAATTTAGTTATCTCTTTAAACTTATCATGTTTTATCATTTATTTCCTGTTTTAGCTTAGAAACTCCACTAAGTGTTAGTTATTTCCATGTAATACCATAAGCGACGTCCTTCATTTACCATTTAGTTCCTATGGTATTAACAAAACAAAGGTAATCTTGCAATTAACTAATAGCTCTCTTGCCTAGATAATTCAAGCATTATCAAAGATTCGAAAAACTAACACGTAGTAGGCTACCACTTACTCACATGCTATTCATGCAAAATATGTAATGCATGACAAATTTCCTTTATGGTACCAGTAGTTTTTAATCAATTTGAAGGTGATCAAGCATTACAGATATTCAATCATGTTATATAGGTAATACAAACATATACAATTCGTTGTCACTTATAATAGAGTGATTTGGCAATCAATGCAATATCACACACAATTTCTACAAACCACACATTACACCAAATTTTCATTATCTTTTATTTAAGATTCACTAACTCTACAAGCACAACCAATGTAATAAGACTGAGTTACTTACCTGCCCATGTTTATTCATAGTAATCGTCAGGAAAGTCCTCACCAATACCGAGTTACCTATTGAGATGAGTAATATAGTCATTAATTATACAAGACTCTATAACCTAATTCCTATGAATATTTAAGTGTCCTAATGTGTCGCTGGGCTTCTGTTTTATTATTAACTAGTCCCTTGAGGATGATACTTAAGTACTAATTCGTCTTTATCTCAAGTTATTGATTTAACTTTAGTTTGATACTTAAATCAATTGATTGGATACTCGGGAAGTTTAACAATCCAGCTAATTCATTTTCATTGTCTAAAACTATGAGAATTCTTGTTATTTACTTAATAAATTTTTCTCGTAAAATATAGATATCTCTATATTCATAAATTTGGATTATTTAAATTTCCATTATTATCTAATTGTTTACAATTATTTATTTAAGTACATATTTAGTATTCACTATGCTCATAAAATTTTTCTTATAAACTAATTAAATACAATCTTAATAAAAATAAATTTATTAATATAGAGATTTATTAATTTAATTACAATTATTTTCAAAATTTTTCTTTTTGCTGCAAATAGAAAAAAAAATATTAATAACTATTAACAATAATAATAAAAATAATAATATTAATAATACAATAATAACAATAATAATAATAATCATAATAATAACAATAATAATTCCTAAAAAAACAATAAAATAAAATAAAGTAAAATAATTACTTTTCATAATAACAATACTTATATTATTTGTTTTACACTTTAATCCATACTAATTGTGAGTTCTTATTAAATAATATTACTAAAATAATTTTAATTTTAACTTTTGAGTTTTATTTTAGAGTTTATATATAATATTATTTCAGAAATTATAATTTCAAAAATACTATAAATTTTAAAAAAATTCTCTTAATAATATTAAGAATATTAACCATTATAATTAGAAAACTTAATATACTTGAATTAATTAATAAGGATAATTTATATTTCAAAAAATGTTTTTCTTATTAATGTTAATAGGTTAAATATTTAAATATATATATTTAATAATACTAGAAAAATATTTCATTTTAAGTTTAATCATTAAAATAAAATTCGGATATTATATTATTAAATGATAACACTATTTATAATCTTTGCAGAAAAAAAATAAAGAAATATTAATAATCCTAAAATTATTTATATCATTAATTATTTTATACTTTAATTTAAATAACTTCATTTTTTTTTTTTGAATTTTCGCCGAGGGGTACACGGGTGGAGCATGTCCCGTGTTTCCCTCCGTGCTCATTGGGGAAGCACTGTTCATCGTCTTCCCCGCAGAACCCAATCGATTTCAGTTGATTCCTGACGTTCAGAAGTCGGTTTTTTCGGTTCCTTTGAGCTCCTATAACATCAAACTACTTAAATATCTCCATAAAACAAAACAACAACATGTTCCATGATTTTTCGAATCATCAAGATAGGTTAGGGTTTTCGAAAATCACCTTCGTCGTGGCTCCTCGATGAAATCTAAAGCTTCTGATAGACTTGGTTAGGTTCCTAAGATGTTCAGAAGTCAATCCCAACTCTTAGTTTCGAAAGAAAACACATGGAATTACATCAACTTACCTTGAGATCGTTTTAAGCGTTTTTTCGTAGTTTTTGTTCTTAAATTCGAACTGGGTTGGTTGATGCGTTTTAAATCCGATTCCCATGCTGATTTAACTACTAATGAGGAGTGGTTTGATTCTGGAAAGTTTGAGAAAGGTTGATGTCCGTTTGCTTATCCTTCATGTGTTCTTGATATATGTATATAAAGAAAAATGTAAACGTTTGGCTGTGTGTTTCCTTCTCCATAATTGATCCAAATTGCCTATAGTTGTTGCTAATTCATCAGTTTTTTGGTATTGTCATTAATGAAAGGATGATTTGGCAAGTTTAGATTGGTTTATAGTTAGATTTTGCTTGACTTTTGTTGAATTATTGAGGAAATTTCGGCTCACATGATTCAAGAAGATCAAAGCCCTCAAAAATTGCAAAATGTCTCCTGCAAGTATTTGTAATATATATATATATATATATATATGTATATATATTTAGATTTATTAGTTAAATTTCGGGTAGTTTATTACATTAATAGGGTATAATTTAGCTAATATATGTAAGTTTTTTATAAAATATTTTTAATGGATCCTACAAGATGTTTAGTTTATCAAACAGTACAAATTTAAGTTTTAATTTTTGTGATTATTTGTTTAAGAAAGATTTATCTCCCGCGATTTAGGTTTTCTAAGCTTGTTGGGTCAATTTTCGTTTTAGGTTTTAAGGGCTTAAGAAAACCCTAATTTGAATACTGGTGTAATTCAAATCTTTGTTTGAAGTCTAGATCTTGAATTATATATCAGTTTATAATTTTATTGTGTATTTATAATTCTAACGGTTCATCTTAAGGTTGCCATTTTCTAACTATAAACATATTGGATCGATTACTTAATATCGCCACAGATATATAAGCTAAATTAGTTATATATATTAGATTTGGATACCCACTATGAAATCTTATCAATATAGTTTATTATTAACTAGGAATCTCGAATTTTAGGGTTTAAGCCCCAGTATAGGTTCATTACTACTCCTTGTTTTAGTCTCAGGTCTTTGTTGGATACAAAAGTAGTCACTTAATCTCTATATTTAGATTTTCCCATTTAATCTATTTGTTTAACAAGGATTCGAGTTTAGAATTTGAAGTTTCCTTTAATCATATCTTGAATTATTAATTCAAGATACGAAATCTCATTTTTGGTATCAATTGGGGTCAAAGAAGTTCTTTATTCAGTTTATGGATCCTAACCCAGCCAAATTTAAATTAGGTATCTAATCTTAGGTTTTTTTAACTTCTAAGTTACTAGTTAGTTCATAATTTCTAATCTAGAGTTGTATCATATTGTGGAAGTTTCCGGGGTTTACATATGGTGGCATTCCTATACTCGAATGGTAACTATTATTATATGCAAATTCCACCAATGGTAAATGTTGATCCCAATTTCCTTTGAATTCCAAGATACATGATCTTAACATATCTTCCATTGTCTGAATGGTTCTTTCTGTTTGTCCATCGGTTTGAGGATGATAGGCCGTACTAAATTTCAATTGGGTTCCCAATGCCTTTTGTAATCCTTGCCAGAATCTAGAAACAAACCGCGGATCTCGGTCTGACACTATATTAACAGTTACTCCATGTAGTCTCACTATTTCTTTCAAATACAACCGTGCCAACTTCTCCAAGGAATAGGTCATGTTGATTGGTAAGAATGGGCTGACTTAGTGAGCCTGTCCACAATGACCCAAATAGCATCATGACCTACTTGTTTTAGGTAGCGAACATACAAAATCCATAGATATTTGATCCCATTTCCATTCTGGAATAGGCAATTGTTTTAACAAGCTACCTGGTTTTTGATGTTCCACTTTTACTCTTTGGCATACCTCACATCTGGCCAAATTGAGCAATATCATTTTTCATTCCATTCCACCAATATGCACTCCTCGCTCTTGGTAGGTCTTTGTTTCGCCTGGATGTACGGTATATCCTGAATAATGTGCTTCGTGCATTATTCTCTCCCTCAAACCTTCGTCATGTGGTACACACAATCTTTTATTCATCTTTAATACTACTCCCGATCCTTATATTTCCCTTGTGATGCTCTTTTGATGATTGTCTTGGAATTCTTCGTCTTTTCTTTGAGCTTCTTTTATTCGTTGTAGCAAAGTGGGTTCCAAGGTTAAATTGCCAAGTTCTACATCCAAACCTTGTATTGAAAATTCCAGCTTTAGATTTTCAAATTCTCTGATGAGTTCTTTCTGCTTCGTCAATATTGAGGCTACTTCTCCATAATTTTTACGACTTAAAGCATCAGCTACAGCATTTACCTTGTCGGGATGGTAATTAATGGTTAAAATCATAATCTTAAATTAATTCAACCATCTACGTTGCCTCATGTTCAATTCCTTCTCGGTAAATATTTATTTCAAGCTTTGATCGTATATATTTCACACTTTTGCCCATACAAATAATAACGCCAAATTTTAAGTACAAAGTAATAGCAGCTAATTCTAGATCATGAGTAGGATAATTCATCTCATGGGGTTTTAACTGTCTAGAAGCATAAACTATCACCTTCCCATTTTGCATTAGTACACATCCTAAACCATTCTTGGATGCATCACTATAAATAGTATAAGGATCCTGGTCATTAGGCAGAACCAATATTGGTGTGGAAACCAACCTCTTTTTCAACTCCTGAAAACTCTGTTCATGTTTCTCATTCCACTCAAAGTTTTCATTCTTTTTTGTCAATTGTGTCAGTGGTCGTGCAATTCTTGAGAAATCTTGTATGAATTTCCAATAATATTTGCTAATCCTAAGAAGCTTCTTACTTCTGTAACAGTTCCAAGTCTTTTCCATTCCATAATAGCCTTAACCTTAGTAGGATCAACCGATATTCCATCACCTGACACAATATGTCCTAGGAAGGATATACTTTTGAGCCAAAACTTACATTTAGACAATTTGGCATAAAGTTGATTACTTTGTAATATTTGTAACATGGTTCTTAAATGTTCATCATGTTGCTCATCTGTAACCAAGTATACTAATATTTCGTCTATGAAGACAATCACACAAACATCTAATAAAGGTTTAAAGATGTGGTTCATCAAGTCCATGAAAACAACAGGTGCATTGTCAATCCAAAAGGCATGACTAGGAATTCATAATGGCCATACCTAGTCTGAAATATTGTTTTTGGTATATCCTCCGCCTTGATTCAGATTTGATGGTAACTAGATTTCAAATCAATTCGAGAAAAAAGTTTTGCTCCCTTTAATTGATCAACAAGATCATCAATTCTGGGTAAAGGATATTTGTTCTTAATAGTCACTCGGTTTAATTCTCTGTAATCAATACAGAGCCTCATTGAATCATCTTTCTTCTTGACAAACAATACCGGTGCTCCCCAGGGTGAAACACTAGGTCTAATAAACCCTTTATCCATTAATTCCTGTAATTGCACTTTTAATTCTTTAATTCCACGGGTGCCATGCGATACGAAGCTTTTGACACCAGTTCTGTTCCAGGTATCAAATCAATTGAAAACTCCACCTCTCTATGTGGGGGTAATCTTGGTAATTCATCAAGGAATACCTCCGGATAGTCGCATACTGTTCTGATAGTATGAAATTCTATCTCTTTGGATTCGTCCTCAATTGTCCCCGGAATACCTCTGTTCTTTTCCATGTCCATTTCATTTTTAACCTCAATGGTCATTATTCGACTTCCAAATTTCTGGAGAACTTCACCTTTAAATTCTTTTCTTTCTCTTTGGTTATTCATAAAAGATATTATCTTAAGATGACAATCGATTTTTGCTTTTACAGTAGTCAACCCTGTCATACCTAAAATAATATCATATTTTTGAATGTCTACCAAGATTAAGTCAGCAAAGGATTTCTATCCCCCAATTTCTAATGGATATCCCTTCATTATTTCATGAGTCATCACTAGATCTCCTGTTAGTATAGTAACTCCTAGTTCTTAGGTCATGGTCTCAATGGAATATTCCAGCCTTCTTGCTAATCCTGTATGGATAAAAGAATGTGTTGCTCCCGTATCAAATAAAGCATATACAAGTTGACCATTCAGTTGAATTGTTCCTATTTATTAAATACAGGTTATTTTTCTCTACAAGAATGTTTGTTTATCTAATTGTGGTTATGCTGGCTAAATTACTCAAATAAATAGATTGGTTATTGGATTAGGTACCTGTAATGAGACCGTAGTCGTTCAGATCAGCTTCATCCCATACATTTTCTTCATCCTCTTCTTCAAATTCTACATCCTCAATTTGGGCTCCATGCATAGCATATACCCTAGCTGCTGTCATAGCTTTGCTAGCATTAGCACTCCCATTTTTGGGTCCAGTTGTATTAACAATGCCTTTAGAGTGGGAAGGACTAGCAACTGCATTCACCCGTTGTGGACAATGAGTTGATATATGTCCAACCTTTTTACAAATGAAACAAGTTGCACCATTTTTCTTTAGGCATGTAGAAACCATAGGTTGATATATAACCATCATGTACTATTTTGATATAAAAGATGAAATAACAGACCATAGGGGATATAAGAAATTTCACCCCTAATGCTTCAGTGAGTATAGTAAGAGAGTAGCTTCTCGAATAACTAACTTTCTTTGATAATACCTGCAAGAACACAAACACAAACGTGATTAGTCGAAACCCTAAGTTTAGAAAGTAAAGAAAAGAAGAGTAAGAATAGTACGTATTTGAGAGAGGAGGCATAAGAGCAGCTAGGGTTTTCTTGCAAGTTCATATAGTTGAGAAGAGACGGTGATGTTTTAGACAAGATTAAGAACTGTAATTCATAGAAGTGGGCTGGGCTTTTATTGAAGCTTTATTAATTAATGCTCTCATGTTGTCAATTGTAGCAACAAGTAGTTTAACAATGGCATCGGATATGGAAACAATAAAGAATATGTTTCTTGCACTTCAATAGCAACAACATTAGTTTGAACACCAATCAAAGTCCATGTTACAAGATCTTTTAGAAATCCAAAGGACTCAGAATCCTACTTTGAATTCATCATTGGATACTAATTCATTTTCATCATTGACTCCATGCATAGATAATCTTGTAAAAGGAATAAAATTAGAGTTACCTAAGTTTTTAAGCAAAGGAGTTAAAACATGGACCTATCAAGCATATCAATTTTTCAATTTTTACAATTGAAGATAAAGAAAGAATTAATTTTTCATCTATCACGTCCCAAAGGATACCCTAAGTATGATAGTCTGCTACATATGATATTAAAGCTTAGGAATGATGTATCTTAGTCATAGAGAAACCTTCAACATCATATGCAAGGCTTACTAGAGACACTAGTGGATATGTTGTTTAAGATAATAAAATATGGCAATCAAGAAAATACTTAAGATTCATATTCATAACTTAAAGATCAATAGTCTTACAACTCCATAGGGGCATTCTCGATAAATTTCCAAAATAGCATAGTCTTACTTAAACAGAAAACTATAATCGAAAGATTTTAAAGGAAATCTAATATAAATTCTTTGAATAGAAGTTTCCCCAAAAGAATAAGTCCTACCTAGGCAGAAAGGATAGTCTCGGGTATAAAATAAGGAACCTACGACATAAAAAATCTATTAGGAGGTAAGGATAACTCGCCTAGTGAGATATTCCTTACTTAAATGTGCCTATAGCAAAACAATCAAACAAGCCCATTAGCAAGCATATGTAATATAACAACAATATGATCAAACAAATACATATGACTATTTAGTATCATATATAGAATGGATTTGCGCCCTCCATTCAAGGTTAGGGAATGATTTCAATGGGTCCAACGACCTTATTGAAATTGTGCACATGTCTTGGGGTTCCAATCAACCGTACTACTAGTCCTCAGGTTTTTCTTATCCAAAGCGATCGATCCGACTCAGCTACATCATAAGACTGTATTCCCTAAATGTCCTAATTCCTTAATATGTGGCTAGGCAGCTTATCTTTACGGTCCCATGTAAAGGAGTAATAGCAAAATGCATATACGATTCTTTAAGTGAAATGCATGATCAATTTAGTTATAAGGGATTTCCAATCCATAATTAATCTCATTAAAGGTGATTAACCAAAATTCGCACACATAACATCAAACATAAAGAAAATTTACATTAAGCAACCAATCAAATTACAATGTTCTTATCTTTCATTGATCATACATAAGGACTCACATACATAATTCCCATGATAAACCTACATGCATACCAAATTTTATATTTTCCTAAATTTTAGTGCTTTATTCTACAAGCACATGCACGAATACATAAAACGTAAAGGAAAACTCACTTAGCGATAGCGATCTCTATCCATCGAAGTAATCTTCAGGAAAGAGAAGGTCTTGGTCCTTGTCACCTAAACAAAAGAAAGACTCGAAATGAGTATTTCATCCAAGTTCTACTTAAATTTTTCAATTCTATTTTGTTATTCGTATCAAAATTCGGATTAGGCAATTTTCAACTTAAAAGGTCATAACTTGCTCATTTTAACTTGAAATTTCGCATATTACTAGTCATTTTATACTTACTTGAAAAGATCTATTGTTTATAAGGTTATTTTTACCATTTAAGGTCTCTAAAGGTTCGTAATGGGTCTGTAAAACCCAAAGTTTTACGATTGATTAAGCTTAAACCCTAATTAAAAGGTCAACCGGAAATTCTAAAGTCAACAAAACCTTAGTCAGACGCAGTCCTTCAAGTTCGACAATCTCGTGTTCATAACCCTAAGTGAGTAAGTGAGAGATTAGTATGTAGAATAGTTCGTAATAACATGAGAATGCTTAAAAATATCATATTAATTAAACCGTGATTCGTATTAAGCCTGATCGGACATAGTTTTCGAAAAGCTTGTCCCATGGCTTGGAATAATAAAGATATTCCGGATATACCATTAGACTTGTAAAGATATAAGGTTTTCAAAAATCAGTTTTATAATTTTTCGGTAACTAAAAATATCAGATGTTGCAATTATGCACGTATTTTCTTACTACCGGTACTTTATTTGTCATATCTACTTTATACTAAACTTACTATTCTACACTATTTATCTATCTCTACTTTTTCTTACAACCTACTCTTACAACCATATACTTATTTTCTTACAATTTTCATTCTAATAGAACCTTACATCTCTCACATCTTACTTTGTATTAACAAAAATATAAAAAATAAATTTTCTCTCCCTCTCCCTCTCAAAATTGCTTGAGCCCCCTCCCCTCTTTGCTCAAATTATTTTATTTTTCATTTACTTTATTAACACAATTTACCCTCCACATTTTCCTATAAATACCACTTCTTCCTTCCATTTCCTTCACACCTTTCATACACTACAATTACTCTCTCAAAATCTCTCCAAAAGTTCTCTCAAAGTTCTCTCTAGTTTAGCTTTCATAGGTAATGCTTCTTTAAATTTTCTTATGTTCATTTGCTTAATATGAACATAGTGTGTGTTTTCTAAACCCATGGAGGTTAGGAAAGCAACAATATGTTCATAATTTGTTCTAGTTCATGAATCTATTTTCCTTTATATTGTTGTTATGTTTATCTAACTAAATATATCTATGTAATTATATATATCTTTTAGAGCATATAAGCTCATTTGTTATTGCAATTTATTTACTTTCAAGTTGTTTTAAGACTAGTTTTTGTAGTGTTAGACTTATCCTCATCAAGTCAAAATAATTTTCTTTTTCTTTTGAGACTAGTCTATTTTTAGTTCCGGAAAGCCTTGAAGAAGCTAAGGCTCCCAATACTTGACAATTATTATTACGCTTATTTATTTCTTAAGTTCTTTATTATCTTATCTTGTGATATTTTTTAGTTTTTATAAACTACATGATCATATTCATGCATGGCTAATAAGTTGTTGTCCAAATAAAAAATGAATCTTTTTGATGAAAGAATAAAATTTGATCAACATTTTTCCAAAGACTTAAAAAATATTTTTCAAATAAATCTCTTTTAAAAGTTTATGTAAACTCATTATGAAATTTCAAACTATTAATAAAAGAAGTTTCTCCAAAGTGTAAAGATTTTTCCTTTTCAAATAACAAAAGAAAGTTTGATATATAGAAAATAACTTGGTACTATTTTTACCAACTTTCTAAACCAAGAGCTAAATAAGTTTTCAAGAAAATCAACTTACAGGAAAATGAAAATAAAATTTCAAAGAATAAACTCATTAAGTACTACTAAAGAAAACCTTTAGAAACTCTATTTTTCATTTCTAGAAATTTTGTAGATAGAAAAGATCAAACTTTATTTTCAACTCACTTTTGATAAACTAAAGAATCAAAATATAGTATATTAGATTTTGATCATCCAAAAATTTATAAGTTACTTCACCCACATAAAGTAAGGTCTAACAAATCCAAATTTTTCCAAAACACTAGAAAAGGTTGTTTTAAGAAAATAAATTAAATAAGACAACACCTATAGCTTCATGCATAAATTATGAGTCTATTTATAAACAAAAGGAATCCTTTTAAAAAATATACATATTTGAGCTTTACTTAAATAAACCTTAGTAAATGAAGGATTAGAAAAAATTGTTTTTCAAGAATGGAATTTTCGTATTAGATCTATACCCTTCTAATCTGAGACCCAGATGACCTTTTATAGTAAAAGTAACCTTAGAAATGGATAGATCTTTTTTAATAGGTAAAAAACAACATATAATATGCGAAATTCCGAGTTAAAATGAGCAAGTTATGGCCATTTTAAGTTGGAACTTTCTTCAAATCCGATTTTACCGCAAATTAAAGATAGACTTAAAATTCTTAAAGTAAAGATTCTATGAAAGACTCATTTTGGGTATTTCATCTTGTTTAGGTGAAGAAGGAATTGATATCGCCTTCTCGGAAGATTATTTCGACTAGAAGCGGTCGTCATGAACTGAGCTAATCTCTTACTAATTGCGTTTCATTGATTGTACTTGTAAGTAGCACTAGAGAGTAAGGAAAAAGATAAATGAATAAATGTTGTGTAATTTGGATTCATGATTGAATGATGTGGTTGTTGAATAAAAGCTAAGTATATCGAAAGAGGAATTGATGAATAACTTATGTTTTCTTGCAATGGTATGATGAATATTGTTTAGTCACCTTTAACTTGAACTCGACGATAATTGAATAAACCTATATTAAAAACGATTCATGCATAACATATTGTGAGTTGCATTTATTTTTTGCTACTATTCTTCGTGTGGGGAAACGAGGAGTCGTAGTGGTGGCTAGTAGGAGCCGAAAAGTCTACAGGGCAAGTATGAACTAGTAATTCTGCAACTATTGGTGGTCGTATGGGCCGTAACCACCCCACCCCCGACATGGAGGGCGTAAAATCCATGCTACACATGGTTTCCGATTAATCGTGTGTATTTTGTTTGCTCATTTGGTTGATGCATTCCCATATGATTATCTAAAATACTTATATGTTTTATGGAAATTATTTGAAGAAGGGAGTTATCTCACTAAGCTAGTTTTGCTTATATCCCTATAGCTTTTTGTTATAGTTTGATTACTTATGGTTGGCACTAAGGAGCCTCTTTTGTCAGGTATGAGCCAAAGCTACTAGGAGTTTTTGGAAGAAGTTTATATATTTAGTTTTGGATGTAGACTTCTAAGAAAAAGCTCTATAGTGGACTTATGTTATATTCATGTATGTTTTGAGGATGACTTAGTTTGAGCAAGGCTTTTAGAATGGGGGAATGCCCCTAAGAAGTTGTAAGAAACTTTTATCTAAATGATTATTACATGTTTACCTTTATACTTCTTGCATGCTTTTATTATTTGCTTAAACGTATACCCCTTTGAGTCTCCTACTATCTTGGAAGCATGCCTTGCACGTAATATCAAAGCCCTTGCGTAACTAAGATTGTCATTCATTAACTTTAATATTATGTGCGGTGGATTAAGACGTTTAGAGTACCCTCTGGGGCATGATAGAGTCGATATAGATCTGATCAAACATATTCCAGCCCCTTAAATTGTATTTTTCCAAGTTTTACATCTTTCAAATATTCTTAGCAAGCATATAGATACTTATATCATTGAAAATCATTTAGTATTAATATAAAGTTGTATTATAAGCATGATTTTACTGATGTTGCCTCAACAACGATTTTTCATAAAACAATTTATTCTAGAAGTTTAAAAAGATAAGTGTCACGCCCCAAAGGGTACCATAAACGCGATAGTCCGTCACACTCGATATGTAAACTCAAGTATGATAATCTTAGTCATCCATGAGTTTAGACACTGAGTGTAAGGCTTACTTTCACCATGTAAGGAACCTTACTTTGAATCAAAATAGCTTAAGAAGACATACATAACAATAAGAATATAAATCATAACAGTTATGACCAAGATTAATCCATTACAAAGATCTAAAGGACATACACTTGTCAAAATAATAAGAGTCTTTAGAGTTCACAAACGTCTCTTGCAACAACTTATATATATAACTAAGGAGATTTAACTAGAAGTCTATGCCTAACATCTAGGTCCCGACTTCTCAAAAAAGCTCCTTAAATTCCAAAAGTTGTACCTGAGAGAAATGTTCCTTTGGGGATAACTATAGATAATCATACTGTAATAGGAAACTATAAGGGTATAAGCTTGCGAGCTTAGTGAGCTTCACTGTCACGCCCCATAGGGGTATCATAAACATAACAATCCGCCACATACTATATAAGACTCTCGAATTTCTATCCGAGCCCTCGGGAGTCTCGTATAGATGTAAAGCGCTCTTTACGACAATAGAATACTCTAATCAATGGAGTTAAGAAGTTTAATGTGGCATTCGATAGCCATAGATAATAAATCAAAACACATACACAAAGCTACAAAGTCTAAGGGGCATTTCTCTGCAAAAGATTATTAAGGTCCATTACAGTCATCCAGAGTCTTTTAGTTTCCTGTGGAAGTCTAAACAAAAACCGAAATAAACTTCTAAGGGAAACTCCTAGCTCCGATACCTGAGCTGTAGCCTGCCTTGGCCTAAGCCAAATGAATTCGTGCTGCAACAAGTAAAAACTATAGGGGCGTAAGCTAACTAGCTTAGTGAGTGAAAACTTCCATATCGCAATTAAGACATAACATTTAAGAAAGTGATTATTCAATTAAGTGAAATGCATCAAACACGTGAATTCAACAAACATATGACCAACCAGAAATCATATGTGGATGGACTTGCGCCCTCCATCTCGGGTTAGCAGATTATCAAATCCTACAGTACGACAACGTTTAAGCTCACGGTCAACTGAACGATATTTCGTTTTATGGATCACGATTAACCAACATATTCGTTTTATGGATCACGACTAACCAACATATTCGTTTTATGGATCACGAAAAACCAATAAATGCTAGTGCTCCATCCCCATCGTGATATGAATGAGTTTAAATTTATATTGAATGTCTAATAATCAATTAATCCAATTGTTTTAGGTGGCCAAGCAATATTCACAAACAATCAATTTTAGCTCCTCTCTATTCAAGCAATAATTTATTACCCGACTTCGACATTCTTTAAATTCAACTTCACATATCAACAGTAGACAATTATAATTCCCAACTAACCCCATGATGCATAATCATTCTTTTTATCTTTACTTAGCAACTAGTGCAACTATCATTATAATCACAAGCAATAATTGAAATCGGAAGTGATACTCATTCGGCCATGGTACGCCGGTCTCTTAGTAATAATAGTCGGGTGGTAGGGTATCGTCATTCTCGAGATCACCTACCAAATAAGAATAACTTAATGAGAATCTCATCACTTAACCAATTCAATCTATACATCTAAACTAAACAAAATCGTGATTCTCGCTATTTACAGAAGTTCTAACTTAAAACGGCCATAACTTGGTCATTTTAACTCGGAATTTCGCAAATTTTATATCGATTTGTAAGCCCCGGAAAATTCCAGTAAATAATTCCAAGATGAACTTTGAAAATAAACCCTAAAAATCACTCCAAATTAAAACCGAACTTTGAACGAGTCCTAATATATAAAACGAAAGTAAGAATTCATTAGTCTTGAGAAAATCTAAAAATAAAATAAGGACTACAAAAGTCCTTAAGTCCAAAAACCATTACGTAAGATAAACTGCTTACCTAATCTATAATTCATAAAAATCGGGATAAAAATAAAACACAATGATAATTTGCTAAAAAGCAAGTTAATCCATAACATGACAATTTGAAGGATCAGGAAATCACCAAAGGCCAATTCCATAATTAGGCTTTGGCACGATTAAGAAAACTTTATCTACCAATAATAAAATATAGACTTTGGAAATTCCCCAAACGACCAGACTAATAATCTTAAGAGACGGAAATCACAATAAAGCCCTAACGATCAAATCAAACTCCCAAGAATCATAGAACGAAATTGAAATCTCGTAATCTTAAGAAGGAAGAATTCAAGAAACAAAATAACAAATTAGATAATCCCTAAGTTGACCAATTGTTCATAAACCTTAAATCGAAGGAAAAATAAATACGAAAACAAAATACTATGAAGATCCTTTTTCAAAGCAAATAAAAACCAAGATTTCCCCAAAATCATTCCAAAAATCGATATTTGACTCAAACTCAAGAAAATCGTATCCGGTAACCATTACCGATATAACTCCGGATATAATGATCCAATTCAAGATTTCCGAAAGCAGTAAGAGATATTAAATGCTTATAAAAATAAAATTTAAAATAAATTTCTCAAACTAAATACGTTGTATAAACAGAAAATCTCAGTTTCCAAATTGGCAAAGGTCTAAACCGGAAATCATCTGGAAACCCTAACCGGAATACAATAGTGTAAGTCCAGCAATCTAGCGCCCTTAACCCTAGAGGCCGAGGTGTAGTTTAAATAAGTAGAATAGCTCGTAGTAATATAAGTTTGTATAAAAATATCATATTGGTAAATTTTTGAACTATTTCGAACCCGTTCGGATACAGACTTCGAAAAGCGTGTCCCAGGGCTCGAGATATCAAAAATATATCATTAGTACCGTTAGGCTCGTAATTTTATAAGATTTCTAAATATATTAGTTATATAATTTTTCGGGTTATAAAAGTTACAGTTATAATCTTTTTATCGTATTTTCATTTCTACCGGTAATTGATTAGTCTATTGTACTATTCATTTTATTTCATTACACAATTTTATTATTATTATTATTTTTTATACCCTAGGTTTCCTAGTAATCAAGTAAAAACTTCGAAAACCAGAAAATGAAACCTTAAACCGGTTTAGTTTAAGCTTTGTGGGAAAGACTTAGAAACCCAAATTCCGGCTTTTCCACAGTTTCCAAATAAGAAACTTTTATAAGAAAAATTAATTTTGGATATAGTTCTTGATTATATTTCAAACCAAGAAAAGATCAGATTTTGAGAAAATTTCAACTCCGGGTCATCCCGAGACCCATTATAGAAAAGCGTGCCCCGGAACTAGAATTTCAAAACTTTCTTTACGAATACTCATTTGAATCGAAATGAAATAAGGATTTCAAAAATATATTTTTCATAATTTTCCAGCTTACGAAAAATACAGTTATAACCTTTTTATTCGTATTTCCTTACTACCGGAAAATCAAATTGTCTTGTCAACTATTCCTCACTATTCAAAAAGTACCACCTATACCACCTATGTTACTTATTAGCACACTCTACAAATTCAACTCTTACCATCACTCAAATCAATCCCTTTTCTCCATGCTTTTTGTCCTTTAAACTTCATTACAAGTTATGACAATTTCACATCAAGTTAAATCAATCAAATAAAGCAAAAATTCAAACTTTTCCCTTCCCCTTCAAGCTCCAAAACCGGCATGAAAATGGCCCCCCTCCATGCTCCTTTTGCAAAAATTTTTTTTTTCCTTCTTTTAACCTAATTCAACTTTATATATAAGCTATGTTTTCTCTCTCTTCCTTCATTCACTCATTTTACAAACTTTACAAAGTGAAAAAGCTCTCAAAACCTCTCCTTTTCCCCTCTTTGGCCGAAAGTTCCAAGCATTCCCCACACACACACACACAACTTTCCATTCCTCTTTTCATCTTCTATTCACTTCAAGTAAGTAAGCTTTCACTCCTTCCACTCATAGATCTTGTTATGGCTAAGTGATTCTTGGACATTTCCAACTAAAGGACCCCATGAGCTTTTGCTAGGGACAAGGAAATGTCAAAACAAGAACACCGAACCATTACAAGTAGATCTAAACATTTAAAGGGGCTTTTATGCCAAAAGCTTTATGTTTCTCCAACAAAAAGCGTTTTAAACAAAAGATCTTTTATAAAAATATAGTTTTTATGTTTTCAAAACTCATTTGAGCATATGAAATAATAGATCTATCATTTTACTACTCATATTCATGTAGACATTTAAGATCTCATTATTATTTTGTGTTTATGTGCATTAATAGTCTTTAACGTTTTTGTCCTTGGTAAATAACCTTCTTAGTATATAGATCTATGGTTAGATAAGTTAATAAAGTCAAAAAGGAAAACACTTTTCAAGAAATGAACTTGTGTAAATTCGGATGACTTTGGAAACCTAGGTCAAAAACACTTTTATCAACTTCTAAACATATATTTTACAAGAGAAATGAAGCCTAGGTAATAGATAATGTTTGGTAGTATTTTTCATGAGTCTAAATGAGATTTTTCTAAAGAAAAGTTGTTGGAAACAAGAAATGAAGTCTAATAGAAGTTTTGAGCTAAAAGTCTTGTAGGCAAAATTCGTAATAATGGATAGCTGGTTAGAGAACACTATTTTTCCAACTTCAAAAATGGTATTTTCTTAAATAAATGGAGTCCTTAGGATATAGATATAATAAACACTTTAAAGTTTTAAGTATAGAATACATTTTTCCTAAAGAAATCAACTTGAAAATGGACTTTACAAATTCGGATTTTTGGAAAACCCCTACAGTAAAGGACCCACTTAAAAGTTTATAAATGAAGATTTTATTAAAGAAATAAAGGCCTTAGGATATAATATTAAGGGTCAAACTTCTTTAAACAAAGTGGAGTTTTTCTAAAAGAAAATCCTTGTAATATGTAGGTATGACCAAGTGTAGTAAATTCACTTATTAAACAATGGTATGAAATGGTTTCTAAGAAAAGTTTGTTTAAAATTCCTTAAATCTAAAGAGCTACAAGAACTTAGACTCATTAGATTTCATATCATGACATTCATGATAAGGAAAATCATTACCATTGCATTTAGTTTCATTTTATACTTAAGAATCTCAAGTGCATTCATGAAAACCGCATTTTCGGAATCTATGTTACCGCTGTACAGATCTGATCCCTCGTTTCCGAGGCTTAGATATTTTCAAAACTTGATTTAAACTTCATATTTAGAAAGCTCTTCCGAAGTAGATAGAAATCGATATAAAATTTTCGAGATTCCGAGTTAAAATGACCAATTTATGGCCGTTTTAAGTTGGAATTTCCGCTTAGGACGCGAATGACGAATTTGATAGTTCGTAAGAAGTCGTTGGATTAGTTTGAGTTGAAATACTTATTAGAGTATTTCTTCCTTTTTAGGTAATCCCGAGTTCGACGATTCCCTACCACCGGATTATTATTACTAGAAGACCGGTGATCCAATGGCCGTGTGAGTTTTTCTTCGATTCATTTATTGTATGTGCTTGTAAAGTAGTGCACTAGAATGTAGGACAAATGAATGGAATATGAATGATGGGGAGTAATGGGAAATTATATGATTGATGATGATGTGAGAACTCAAATTAAGAATATCGAAACCGGGTGATAACTTTGGTTGTGTAGTCAGCTATGATGGATTGTCTGAAAAATTGTTTGATCGCTAAGTAAAATGGCTTAATCAACTACTTGGACTAATGCTAAATTGACATGTGCATATATCACAAGGGGAAGGAGCATTAGCATCGAATAATCGTAGGTTAGTCGTGAACCATAAACGACATCGAAATAATCGTAGGTTAGTCGTGAACCATAAACGGCATCGAATAATCGTAGGTTAGTCGTGAACCATAAACGACATCGAATAATCGTAGGTTAGTCGTGAACCAAAACGACATCGAATAATCGTAGGTTAGCCGTGAACCATAAACGGGATATTGTTAGTACCGCAGTAGTCGTTAATCTGCTAACCCGGGATGGAGGGCGCAATTCCATCCACATATGATTTCCGACTGGTCATATGTATGTTAAACTCACGTGTTTGATGCATACACTTGCTTGATTAATAACTTGCTTGAATTGTTGTGACATGAATGTTATTGTGGAAGATTACACTCACTAAGCTAGTGTAGCTTATACCCCAATAGTTGTTTAAATGAGCAGGTTATTCCAAGAATGCTAAGTGGGGACCGAGATGGTTGAAGTCAAGAATGACTTCGGGATCCCGGCAAGATATAAGAATGCTTGAAGTCTTTGGCTAAGCTTTATGATTTGCCTTGTAATAGTTTTATGTAGTGAAGTCTTGGGATGAACGTAATTGAAGTTTGATGAATTGTATTTTGAAGTGTAGTGTTTTGTATTTGGAGAATAGTGGATTGTATTTCCTTTACATTATTACTCAATTGTATCAACATAAAATGTATCATTCCGATGTGTCTCCTCTATGTGTTAGACGCCTTGTACATAGTATGGAAGCCTTCGCGTGACTGAGGTGGTCATTCTTAGGCTTTAATATTATGTACGGCGGACTGCCACGTTTAGGGTACCCTTCGGGGCGTGACACGATTTCTATCTAATTTGAAAGATCTATCTATTTATATTATTAATTCCAAGCTTTGAAAATATCTTGGTCACGGAACAGAGGGATTAGATCTGTTTTGTAACTTGCCCATTTCCGAAAAATTGTTTTGCACTTAATCAAAATGTATCTAGTTGATGATTCATGTGTAGATAAAATATGAATGAATTCCTAATATGAATGTCGTGTAATGAGTTCAGTATATGCATGATCTTGATGATTTTTGAGAATGAAACTTTAAGAACTCCTAATTATTACAAGACTCCAACAATAGTCATTTCTTAAAAATCCATTTTTTTTTTCCAATTTTTGCATCTCCTTAGTGTTTTGAGATTTTATTCTTAGAAATTCTTTGTTATCTAAGTGAAAATGAGTCTTCATCATTTATACTATCCAAGACCTTCATTTCTACACAAAAATTTACATTTTTCACCTTGCAAGTATATTTTTAAATAAGTTTTTCACAAAAATCCAAATTTTGAAAAAATTCATTTCTTGCATGTTTCCTTTGAGAAAATTGTTTAATGCATCTAAATTTAAAGCTTTACCATATTTACTACCTAAGGACTTCATTTAACACATAAAACATGCAATTTGAGCTTGAATACTAGGTGATTACATACACATCATCTCAAATTACGAATTTGACAACTTGAACACTAACTCAAGATTTTCCATCTTAATTCCACTACTTGTTTTACACGTTACTCATGCCTAAACTCATTTCAACTTGTAAAAATCATTCGTTAGAGATAACTATTACATATACCTTTCATTTTTCATGTAAAATATGAGTTTCAAAGTGGTTTCAAGGGTTTTTAAAATAGGTCTTGAAGTTCATCCGAATTTTCCATTACACATTTCTAACAAAAACCTTTTCTTTTCAAGTTACTTGTCTTATATTCATAAAGATCTACCATCTAACACATTTATATATGCAAGACTAAGCTTTTATGATCATTAAGGCATGAAAACACAAAATACTCACATGAACATAAATGTCAAGAAAAACATGAGTGTCTAAACACTAGATCTACAACTTATAGTGTATGAAAATGAGTTCAAAGACATTAACATAAATTTTTCATGCAAGATTTCTACTTTTATATGCATGAACATATTATAACTTCAACAAAAACTCATTAAACACAATATCTACTTCTTGTGATGGCTTGATATTCTTGTATTAGTGTTTTCCTATCCCTAGCCTTTGCTCATTGGGATTTAAGGTGGAAAACACACAAGAATGGTCTTGCCATTACAAGATCATGTAATAACAAGACTTGGAATCATCACCTAAATGAAGATTTGGAGTACAAAAGAAGATGAAATGAGCTTATGAGTGTGTGTGTAGGAGGGGGCTGGTGGCAAGAAGAGGGAGGAGAGGAGAGTTTTTCCTTTGTAAAATTTTGAAATGAGTAAAAAATGAGGAGAGAGAGAGAAAATGAGCTTATATATTAAAGGAATTAGGGTTAGTTATAATAAAAGAAGTAAAAATAAAACAAAAAGAGGGGAATTGGGGAGGGGGTGCGCCGACCAACATGAGTGAGAGAGAGAGAGAGATTTGAATTTTGATAAAATTTGTAATTTAAGTAATAAAATGTAATAAATGTAATAATTAATTAGGAAACAAAATTTTCTTGGAAAAGAAAATATAATGAGTAGTTGTAAGGATGTAAGAATAGGGTATGGGTAATGTGTAGTGTAGGTTGTACTTGTGAATAGTGGTAAATAGTAGATAAGACATCTACTTTACCGGTAGTAAAGAAAATACAAGAAAAAGGTTATAACTGTAATTTTTATAGCCTGGAAAATTATAAAATTTATATTTTTGAAATCCTTATAAAATTTCAGTTCTAATGAATATTCTGGAATATTTTCTGAGTTTCTGATCCCAGGGCTCGTTTTTCCGTAATTGAGCTCAAGAAGGCCCGAAATAGAAAATTTTCCAAAATTAAAACTTTCTAAGGTTTGAAATATACTTTAAAACAATAATTCACATTAATTTATTTATAAAACTTCTTTTGTTATGAAACCGAAGGAAAGCTGGATTTAGGATTTCTAAGCTTCTCTCACTAAGCTTGAACTAGACCGATGTAGGGTTTTGATTTTCGATTCCCGGGGTTTATTTGACTACTAAGAATACCAGGGTTTACATTCACTTCCAAAATTAAATACTCAATCCAACAATGAGACAAGCAAGTTATATTTAACAATCATATGAAATGCACAAGTCTGTGAGCATACAATACATAAGACTTTCCGGGAGTCCTATGTTGAATGGATTTACGCCCTCCATTCGGAGTTAGTTGTTTCAAGCCCATATGACCATAGATTTCACTTTTTCTCTCATTTGTTAAGTGGTTGTTTCAGATGCCCACCCACTCATTAATTATGTAGTTGATTCAAGTGCCTACTCTACTTCAATTTTAATTTAAGTGACCCCGCACCGATAATCGAGTTTTCAGGCCCACCTATTGCCTAACTATTATGCTTTTTTCCCACAAAGATATAACAACGAATGTAATGTGACTCAGTATATGTTATGCATGAACATTTAGTTATATGGTCATGGCATAGTGTTTAAGTGAATTACAGGCGATCATAGAGATTTTAGACACTTCAATTCTATACTAAATCATACAAATATTCATAGCACTTCCCATTTCAATATTCTTATCATTAATTCACCCAAATAAAATTCACATGTGCATTCAAATTTTATCTTGTCCTAATTCTAATGTCACTATCATTACAAGCAAAATCACAAGCATGTAATTTAAAGAAAGTGAACTCACTTTGCCATGGCACGAAATTCCTCTTAATCATAATAATCCTCAGGAAGGTCTAGTCCGTCCCCCAAGTCTCCTACCAAAAGGAATACCTCTAATGAGTATTTCTATAAAGTTTAAATGAACTTATAAATTATATTCTAATAAGTTCATCAAAGTTCGCTTAAGAGGAAATTTCAATTTAAAATGGCCATAACTTGGTCATTTTAACTCGGAATTTCACATATTATATACCGATTTCTTTTTATTCGACGAGAGCTATCCATTTCTAAAGTTATTTCCATCAAAAAAGGTCATTCGGTTCACAAACAGTAGGGTACAAAATGTTATACGAGATTCCCAACCCATAAATCAAATTCTAATTTCCATCTAAGAATCATTCAAAAGCTTGATAAATACTTAGCTATCATTATATCTTGAAAGAATCTTTTATATACATATATAACTCAATATCATACATGATTCACGGGTTTTGATCAATCTATTTCCTTATGTACATAGATAATGTTTTATGGGGTTCTAAAGACACTATTTTCTTAAGCTTTGTTTCTACCAAGAATATTATATGTGCATGCAATATCAACAAGTTATTATCATGAATGACACGATATGAGCTATCTATATGTATATCTTTAATGATATTTGGTTTAAAAGATTTTTTTTTTGGAAAACTTTTACTTTGCAACAATTTTAAGAACACTTGGGTGAGAAAAACTAGCTTTATTTCTTTGAAAATCATCCTTATTTTTACTAAGATAAAGCCTTGATGACCTATATGCCTAATATCTTCATTATCTTAATAAATTTCTTCATTTAGGAGTTGGAAAATAGATGTTTAAATAGGGGTTTTGCCTAGTTACGAATTTTTACAAAATTTTAAGGAATGAAAACATTGTTTGATCTATGTTTTGAAACTTTTACTTTGTTTTAGAATTATACTTTTATAAATCCATCCATTATTGTCAAAATTAAGTCTTTAATACCTATATATGCTAAGGTTTCTATTTTTCTATTAAAATCCTCATTTTGATATTTGGAAATAGGTGTTTAAGTGGAGGTCATTTCAAAATCCGAATTTTGAAATTTGTTTTAAAGTTATTTCTTAGGTAAAACTCATTTAATTTTTCTAAAATTAATTCCTAAGCAAACCTACTCCCTAAAGCTTCCATTTCTTTAATAAATCTCGTTTTTTAGGGTTAGAAAATAGGTGTTTATCTAGCATTTCACTCTAGTTACGAATTTCAAGTTCCTGTTGGGATTGAAACAAGTTCTATCTTAATTTATAACCTTTTTCTTATTTTGAAAATTTCTCTTAGTAAAACTAAGCTTAACTCCTCAAAATCATTCATTTATGATACCTATTTCCTAAACTCTTCTTATTTAATGTAAAAACTTCATTTTAGAGTTGGAAAATAGGTTTTCTAAATAGGGTTCTTTTTCCATCCGAATTTCTAAAAATCATTTCGTTGAAACAAAGATAGATCTTGGACTTTTTAACATATTCTCACTATTATCATGCTCCCACAAGTCTTTTATGTACATAAGACAAAAATCTATGGCATTTATGTACTCAAAACAACTAGGTCTAGTATATCATGCAAGTCATGGATGCAAATGCAATATGAATGTAATATAGATGAGGTTAAGGAAAGAAAATATGCATAAAATATCAATAATAACAACATAAAACAATAATATAGCAAAATAATAGCCAAACAACTTAAATAACAAGATCCACAACATTGTGATGGCAAGGATATCATACTTAAGTGTTTCCACACCCCTAGCATAAAGCTCATGGGGATTTTGGTAGAACCACATATGTATGATCTTGCCATTATATGTTTTATTGTGGTAGGGTCAAGATCTATTATCTATTTAGTGTTTAAAGTAAGAAAGACTTGAAGAAAAATAAAGTGTTTTGTGTGTGTGTAAAGGGAGGGGAGGCTCACGGAATGGAGAGAAAAAGAGAGGAGAGAAATTTTTTTTCTAAGTTTGATTTTTATGAAAGAGAAGGAAAGTGTAAAGGTAAAGGTATAAAGGTGTTTATATAGGGAAATGGATTAGGGTTTGTGTGATTAATAAAATGGAGAAAAATGAAGCAAAAGGAGAGAGGACCAGGGGGGAGGGTCGCCAGTTTTGCAAGGGGGAAGAGAGAGAGATGTGTGATATTTGTTTTGTGTAATAAAATTCAAATTTAAAAGTAATTTAAGTAATAAAATGTATTGGAAAAGAAAATTTGTAAGGAAAATGATTTAAGATTGTAAAAATAGGTGGTAAGGATGTAAGAATAAGGTATGGTTGGTTGTACTTGTGAATAGAGTGATTAGAAATAAAAAAATAGA
This sequence comes from Combretum micranthum, assembly GCA_024138025.1. NCBI lineage: Eukaryota > Viridiplantae > Streptophyta > Magnoliopsida > Myrtales > Combretaceae > Combretum > Combretum micranthum. The sequence continues at coordinate 129,670 of JAMXBD010002976.1, forward strand.
CTAGACAATTAAATTACGGTAGTAAAGAAAATACGAGTAAAATCGCAATATCAGATAGTTTTAGTTACCGAAAAATTATATAACTGATATATTTGAAAATCTTATGAAATTACGAGTCAACGATACTAATAGAATATTCTTGGTATCCCGAGCCCTGGGACATGGTTTTCAAAGTCTGTATCCGATCAAGTTCGAAATAGGCTAAACATTTACCAATCTGATATTTTTAAGCATCCTAATATTATTACGAACCAATCCACACTCTTCATTCATATTTCACTTCTCGGTTTAAGAACACGGAATTGCCAGATCTAAACTGCTAGGGTTTCCTAAGGATTTATTCACTATGGTTTCCGGTTGACTTCTCGATTTAGGGTTTAAGCTTGAAATTACCCTAAAAATTGGGGGTTTACACTAAGTTTACAAAAATCTATTATTGAGTTGTTAGAAGAAAACTAGAATTTTTGGTTTGTTATAAGTGAGTGGCTAATTATTTTAACTATTACTTTTATATTTTCCTAACTTCACTAAAAATGAATTTACTTTTCAAAACTTGATTTCTTAAGTTGTAAACTGATTTTTATTTCTAAGTGGATCTTAACTAGTGAGTGGATTTTTACAAATATTGTTTTGTGCATAGTTTTTATCAAACTATTGGCATATGCCTTATAAATAAGTTTTTTAAAAAAACTTGTATCACAAATAATTATTAATAATAAAAATTTATGATAAATTTATTTTAATATTTTACAAGAAGTGTAGTTGAACCATTATTCATAAGTTTTAATGAAAATTCTTTCTAAGTGTTGAAAATCAAATCTCTTGAGAGTTTAGCCCTATTTTTATATAAAAGAAAATAATCCATATCATTTTGAAAATTTTATTGAGACAACATAATCCTTATATGACCATGCATGAATAAGAACTTAATATTTATATTATGTGATAATTATTAACTCATATAGAAAATAAAAGAATAGAAAATCAAATAAGCATATGTACAAAAACAAAATATGGAAGTCTTAGCTTGTTATCAAGGCTTCCGATACTTAGAAATGGACAAGTTCCATAAAAATAAGAAAATTATAAGAAAAGCTTAAAGAAAAGAAAAGGAAAGAAAATTGTGGAAGTCTTAGCTTTTATTCAAGGCTTCCTGAGGCTTGAAATAATATTAGTCTCATGAATAAAGTAAGGAAAAGAAATAAAAAAACATGGAAGTCTTGAATTCATATCAAGGCTCTCTATGACTTAGATTATGGACAAGTCCTCTATTGTTTTGATTTGATTAAGAACAAGTCTAAGACTAGAATAATTAATCTTATTTATTTGCAAGAAATAAATAATAAGCAATAAAAATAAGAGTATTAAATAAAAGTTAGATTAGTAAGCATTTAGGCTCTATAAATGTACATGTTACATATATTTACTATCATATACAAAATTAAAGTTAGAAACAATATTTCATTACAAAGTAAACATGAACATGAAGTTAACAAGACATGAACAATATGTTGTTTTCATGTTCCCTTCTCTAACATATGCATCATGGAGATTTTAGAAACATAACAACATTTTTCAAGTTATGTTAACATGAACTAAGAAGGAGTTTAGTGTTTTACCTAATATGGAAGATGCATGAAGGTAGAAAGATGAAACAACAAATGGAGTGTGGTGTCTATGTAGTTGGAGAGAGAAAGAGAGAGGGAAGGGAGAGGAGTGTTTGAGAAAAAGTTTTGCAAGAGTTTTGTTAAGTGAAGAGGAAAGTGTGTAAAACGAGAAGGGGTGGTATTTATAGAGTTTTGAGATGGAAATTTAGATTTAATTAAATAAATAAACAGGAAAAAAATAGAGGGTAAAGAGAAAGTATGTGGTCGACCATAGGAGAGAAGAAAGAAAGGACAGATTAAAAATTAATTTTAGTAAAGAAAAGTAAGTAAGTATAAGAGAAGTATGTGTAAAGTAATATTGGAAAAGAAAATGTAAGAAATTAGTATATAGATTGTAAGAAATAGGTTATAAGAAAAAGGTAGAGATAGCTGAATAGTAATGAATAGTAATTAAATAGTAAACAAGACAAATAAATTATCGATTGTAAGAAAAATATGCGTAAACGAGCCTTATTTGATATTTTTATAAGTCAAAAAAATTACTGATATTTTACGATTCTTCATCTTATTATGAATATAAATATATTATTGGAATATTTTCACCATTTTGCATGACGGGACCCTGATTTCAGAAATTGATCCTGTTCGGGTTCAAAACAAGTGAATTGTTTATGAATATAATCTTTTAAGGTTATAACACATTATTTGAGACTACAATTCAAAATTATCTCATTTTTATTGTTTTTGGGTTTCATATGCAGGATTACCGGATCTAGATTGACTAGGGCTTGTTATTGATCTAGTTGACTTTAAGGTTTCAGTTTAACTTTTGGTTATAAGGTTTATGCATGAAATGTATCATAAAATCTAGGAGTTTACATCATCATTTGCCATGTTGGGTGAAGATTTGGAATGGTTTAAGTGGATGCACTTGAATAGACATTTGACTAATTAGCCGGAATTTCTAAAAGCATTAGAGATTAGATTTGGGGCATTCGAGTATGATGATCCATAGGGACAACATCTCATTATCAATCCTCCTTTGAAGCTCTGGTAAATCAAGTAATTGGATTATCAAAATCATTCTCATTAGCTGCTTTAGTCACGATCCTAAAGGAAGCTTAACAGGATTAGCCTAAAGTAATCATATTATGTATGATCCGTAATATGATAACCGTTTTGCCAGTTAGAGAAATGTAAAACTCTACTTAATATTTGTTATGCAACTTTTAATTGTATAAAAATTATTTGATAACTACAGAAATAAGAATTCTGATAGTACACCAGAACTGCAGAGAATCGGTATGCCCCACCAAACAGTAAAATAAGATAGATAACTTATATATTACAAAGTTTCAACCATTATACAATTAATCTAATTTTAAGTTTATCTTCTACATTATAAAATTTCAAACTTAAACACTAAACATGTGGATTACACTTTAAGATCATCTTCCTATCTTCAAGGACATCACTGAAGAAGATCTCTTTCCACATATCCGCAACTCATTCTTGATGATTTCTTGCATAAGATCTATAAGGGCGTGAGAAACCATAGCTTAATGAATAAGAAATCCATATCACACATTACACAAATATCAAGCAAGTATTATTAACAAATACATGCAATGCAACACTCAACCATATGACATGTATAGTTTGGATGATTAGAATCCAAACTAATGGAGATTCACGCACTTTGTTAGGGATTGAAGAACCATCATAAGTCATTCACGTCCAAGAGAGCCAAAGAACTAGAAAGGAGAATCTCCTTTTAAATTTCATTTCTTATATATATATATATATATATATCCTTATTAACGATTATAAATCTCGACTTCACCTTAGAACTCAGACCTACCACTAGGTATAAGCCACCTCATGTCAACCCTCCTCAAGTAACGTCCTTTAGTGCCTACTTAGTTTCCATAAAGCTGACATCTAATGGTAATATTTACCAAATTCACTTGACACAACAAAACACTGCCACAGAGCTAGGGGCTAATACGTGATATGGATACCATATAAAGACAAGTTATGTTTGTCATGCAATGCATGTCCATTTAATTTAAGGGTCCAATGAAATTTAGTCCATATTATTTAGTGATCACTCAAATAATAATTGCTCATCAATATCAACAACTCAATCGTTCCAAACATTCTATGATTACTTTTATTTTAATGATTTAGTAATAAAAATAATCACTAAACAACAAATGAGTACCAAATCCGCATGCATAGTCAATTGCATTTATTTTAATATAGGTGAAACTACAATACAAACACAGATAAAGTGATAAGATCAAAGTTACCCATCTGTCATATTGGCTAAGTCATAGCAAAATTTTAGGAAATCCAAAGATAAATTTACTCCTCCTATAAAAAAGAGTAATAAACACTTAATATTTTTCTTAGTATATATATTCTACCAAATTTTAGTATTTAAACCCAATTTTAGGTCATTATTCTAGACTTGATTGAAATATAGATTTATACTAAAAACTTATTTAATCAGATACTATGTAGAAATATTTCCATGGTTGCAAAAATCTCCTGGCCAAGATATGAATAATTCTCCATTGTCTGTCAAATCATTTGTTTTCCTTTGTTTATAATCTTTTATTATATAAACATCATTATTCCCTATCACTTATATAAGTATTCAAATAAATTATCAACTCATAAGAAAAAACTTGCCTTAGCAAATATATATTTGAAACGACATATTTCCTTTATTATTTAAAGTATAACATACTACAATCGTATCTAAGTCATTTACAAGTTAAATCTATATTAACTTAACTAAACCAAGCTTATTAGAATTAATTAATCTAATTCATTTTAATTTACTAGGTTTATTAAGTCAAATTAGACTTAGATTTATTAACTAAGTGAATTTTATATCCAGTAGTTAATAGTGTGATTAATCATTTAATACAGGTTATCTATAGTTGTTAAGTCTATTCTATTAGTCTATTTTCATGTTAAATTTATTTAACTACTAAACTTATTCATTCACTCTATGGGTTCACCTATATTTTAACTTAGCTTAACTAAATCAAGTTAGTTATACTTGATATATCTAATTCATTTTAACTCATTAAGGTTCATTAGGCCATGTTGAGCTTAAGATTATCAACTAATTTCAATTTGTACTTAGAACTATATTAACTCAATTCAATTATTAAACCTATTAATTCACTTAACTTATTTTTAATTATTTAAGTACTAACATATTACATTATCTATTATTTATCTATTTCATTTCATCCTTCTCTCTCTTTTTTCTTTCCTTATATAAGAGACTAGGCATAGATAATGCCCATGATGGAGGTAGTGATCCCTATCACAGCCTCTATTATGCATGTGATCAAGGGGAAATATATGATTAGAGAAGATCATGCCCCTTTCCACGGTCGTGATCTAGGGTATGTTCAAAAATTGCTTGCTTAAAGGAGATCACAAGCTACATCACGCCTATGATGCATAGAGTATCAAAGTTACGTTTTTCCCTTGTCTTTTTACCTTAATTTTATCAACTTGTAAGCACATTAATTCAAATAAAACACCATAAAAATAACATACATACTTATATCCATAGTTTATAACACTTATATACACATTATTACTTCATATTTCATCATATCATGTCATCAATCTTCTACTCTATACATGCATATACTAAGATTTTAGTTATATGCTCTTATATCACTTTTTTACAAATTTTATTGCATACTCTACATAAAACTAACATTTATCCATCACACCTACGCATTTGCAATAAAAAAATCATAGAAAACAACTAACTTGCTTGTTTAGAAAACAAAAGTTGCTTAATCTTTCTTGTTAATCCTCTTTTCCTTGTTGATGAAGCTATTCTAAGCTTTTTACATCTTCTATCTTTTCTTCTACGCTCCATTTCTTCTATAATTTTATTGAGATTGAGATTTTGGGTTAAAATATGAGAAAGAAGTGAAAAGTGAAGAAAAGAAGAAGAAGAAGAAGAAGAATAAGAAAGGAAAGAAAAGAAAGAAGAAGAAAAAGTGAGGCAGCCAAAACTCAAAAAGGAAAAAGCAAATAAAAGATAAAGATTAAGGAAAATTTTGGTGGGTAGGGATTTTGGTTTTAAACCTTTCAAACAATTATTTTTAAGGATCGATAATAATTAGAAAATAATTTCGAGAATCTATATAATAGAAATTAATATCTTGAATTATAAATCTCGCTTAGAAATTTAACTTATTTGAAAGTGATATTTAATTTAGGTCTAAACATAAGATTTGATATTTTTAAACAAGTTCATGAATTCAAAACTTATGGGGGTTTAAAAAAAAAGAAGTTAAACTAAAGCTTAAGGGTTTAGAAACTTACAAAATACTTTAATTACATGTTTGAATGTTTTAGGAATTAAAATAGAAGAAAAGAAGTTAAAATGGATGATGGGGAAATTTTTCAATACTTCTTTTAATTTGATAATTGAAAAAAAGGAGTTCTAATTAAAATTTATTGAGATGGTAATTATCACGCCCCAAAGGATACCCTAAACGATAGTCGCCACACTCAATATTAAAGCTTAAGTATGACTACTTCCGTCACCCCATAAGCTTTGATACGGTTGTAAGGCGTATGTTCACGATCATAGAGGACCAACTTTGAAACAAGATGTTTAAGAAGACATTCATATAGCAGTTTAAGAATGGAAATCATAACATAATAACTTAAAATAGGAAATTATATAAAGGTCTTACAAATCATCAAAGGGTATTCCCCCGCTAGAAGATATAGTTCATTATATAGTCTAGCAAAGCCTAAACAAAATAATTACAAGGAGATTTACTTAGAAGTCTAAGTCTACATCTAGTTTTAACTTCTTCCAAAAACTCCTTAAGCCAAAAGGTAATACCTATGAGGAATAGCCCCGAGGCTTCAACCATAAATGGGGAAAGTGCAAAAGGTATCTATAAGGGGATAAGCTTCTTTCTTAGTGAGAATTAAATCCACAAGTAAAGTACTCAACAACCAATAATCAATCGAGTTATTTAATCAAGCATATAAAATGCAAGTAATCACGTGAGCAAACAATACATACGATTTTCCGGGAATCATATGTTTGAATGGATTTACCCCTCCATTCGGTGGTTAGGTGTTCCGCGCAACAAAGTCATAGTTCGAAAATAATATATTTTGTAGTTTTGTACAGATTTCTACTAATCGCTAACATGTATTTGATTCAAGTGCCTACTCACCATTTAATTTCAGACAATCAAAGTCATAGATTATGATTTCGGGTCCTCGACCTCATTACTATGCCCTTGTCCCACCAAGGGTATATTAATGAATGCAATGTGACTCACTACGTGTCATGCATGAATCATTTAATTTAGTAACCATGGTATAGCATTAGTCATTTTATAAGTGACCATAGAGTTTGCAGACAATTAATACTAAACTAAATCATACAATGATTAGTTAACAATTCCCATCTTGATATACTTATCATAACTTCAACCATGTAAGTAAAACACACGCGCTTTAATATTTTTCTTTTCCTAAATATAGTGTCACTAGGCTACAAGCAAATATATAAGTATAATTGAGAGAATTTAAACTCACTTGACCATATCAGAAGCTCCTATCGAAATAGTCCTCCGGGTAGGATAGCTCGGACTCCACATCACCTATACAAAAAAAATACCCAAAATGAGTATTTCTTGGAAGATCTACTTAAACTTGCAACTCTATTTAACTAAGTTCGTCAAAATTTGCAGAGTAAAATTCCAACTTAAAGTGGCTATTTGCTCATTTTAACTCGGAATTTCGCATATTATATACCGATGTCTACCTACTTGAAAAGATCTATCCATTTCTAAGGTTATTTCCTACATATAAGGTCATTGGGCTTGCTAAACACCTCAGTACAAATTCAAAACTGAATTTTCTAGATTTTGCAAAAGAATTTTCTAACTCAACTTTATTCAAAAATCCTTTGGCAAAATATATATATATATATATATGATTGAAAAATCCTTTGAGTATATATATAGACTCACTTTATATGCAAAAATTTTAATGATAGTATATCAACGATTTATTTCATAAAACAATTCATTTTGAAGTGTTCAAATTTAAACTTGACAAATTTCTTTTCAAAGTATTTTGAAGAAACTTTATATTTTCCTAGGTTATTATAAATGAGTATATTCTCATTTTGTTTTCCCATCCTTTTTCCAAAAAATAAAATTTTCCCTTAACTTTGGTCTTTTACAATTTTTTACTTCTAGTGATAAAAAATAAAGTTACCAAAACAAAGTTTATTAAGTTGTTGATAACCTATTTATAAATTTGTCTTTAGAATGGTTTTAGTAAATGAGTCATTTTCTCTTATACTCTTTTATTAACTCCTTAAACATAAATTTCTTTCTAAACTTGGTCTTTTATTTTCTCTACCAATTTTATTTGAAAAGAAATCATCTTTATTGATAAAATCCTTTGTTTTTTATCTCATCATACTTATATTCTTGTTATTTCTTTGAAAATAAGACTCTTTCTTTAGAAACTTGAAAATCATTATATTTTTCTAAGTGGGTTTTATAAATTTATGAGTTGATTTTATTTTAACTTTGAAAACTAGTTTGCTTTTTGTTTTTATTATGGATAGACATTGGCATGGTTCAGGTCAGTTCTGGACCTGAACCAGAACCGCCGGTTCTGAGTTCTGGTTCCAGTTCCATGTGAACTGTGAACCAAGTTTTTTCTCTTTTTTTATTTTTTATTTTTAATCGGCCCCCTTACCCCACCCCGCCTCCCCTTCCCCCCTCCCCCAAATTCATAACGTGTTCTTTGTGTGTGCGTTTTTTTTTAATGGCGGGTTGCAACCGGTGGAACAGCCAGTTTCGTGTGGACGAACCGACGGGTCTTCGGCTGTTCATAATCCCCGACAGGGTGGTTCCTGGGTATGGAATCGCAGGGATAGTTCGGGGCGGTCGCGATTCACGGTTCGAACTACCCCGTGCCGATGACTAGTTATGGAGTTTGAAAAGACTTTAGTGTCATGCCCCAAAGGGTACCCTAAATACGACAGTCCACCACACTCAATATCTAAAGTCAAGTATGACAACCTTAGTCACTCCATGAGTTTAAACACCGGGTGCAAGGCTCACGTTCATCATATAGAGAACCATACTTTGAATCGAAATAGCTTAAGGAGACATAACATGGTGATAAGAATATAAATCATAACGGTTATAACCAAATAAATCTATTACATGAGCTAAAGGGCATACCCCCTTCAAAATATTAAGATTATGAGTCTACAAAAGTCTCTTACATCAACATTATATATATATATATATATATATAGATTTAGGAGATTCAACTAGAAGTCTATGCCTACATCTAGGTCCCGACTTCTTCAAAAAGCTCCTTAAAGTCCAAAAGTTGTACCTGAGTAAAGTGGCTTTTCGGAGATAGTCATAAATATTCATACTGCAACAGGAAACTATGAGGGTATATGCTTACAAGCTTAGTGAGTTTCACTTCCAAAATTAAATACTCAACAAACAATATATATATCAAGCAAGTCATATTAACAACTATATGAAATGCACAATCACGGAGCATACAATACATAAGACCTTCCGAAAATCTTATGTTGAATGGATTTACGCCCTCCATTCGGGGTTAGGTGTTTCAGGCTCATACGACCATAGATTTCAAATTTTCTCATTTATATTGTGGTTGATACAGGTGCCCACCCACACACATTTTCAGTTCTGGCCCTTATGCCAACATTCGAGTTTACAGGCCTCTCGTTGCCCAACTATTATGCCTTCTTTCCACAAAGATATAATAACCTATGCAATGTGACTCAAATATGATATGCATGGTCAATTTGATTATAAGATCATGGCATATTAATTAACAATTTATGGGCAATCATAGATATTGCTTACACTTCAATTCTATACTAAATCATACAAGTATTTACAACAAGCTCATTTCGATATTCTTATTATCGATTCACCCAAGTAAAACTCACATGCACACAATCAAATTTTTATCTTGCCCTAATTCTAATGCCACTAACGTTACAATCACCAGCATATAATTTAAAGATAGTGAACTCACTTTGCCATGGCGCGAAAATCCACTTAATCATAATAGTCCTCAGGAAGGTCTAGTCCGTCTCCCAAGTCTCCTAATCAAAAGAAATAACTCTAATTAGTATTTCTATGAAGTTTGAATGAAATTATAAATTCTATTCGTCAAAATTCGTCTAAGAGAAAATTCCAACTTAAAACAGCCATAACTTGGTCATTTTAACTCGGAATTTTACATATTATATACCGATTTCTACCTATTCGATTAGAGATATCTATTTCTAGAGTTATTTCCAACAAAAAAAGGTCATTTTTTCCATGAATAGCAGGGTAAAGAACACTATACGAATTTCTCATTCCACAATTCAACTCCTAATTTCAAACCAAGCATCATACTAAAGCTTAGATAGATACTTAACTATCATTATATCTTATAAGACTCTATTATATACATATATAACTCAATATCATGCATGATTCATGGGTGTTGGTAATTCTAATTTCTTATGTACTTAGATAATGTCAAATAGGATGCATAGGACATTATTTTCCTAACTTTGTTTCTACCATGTGCATCATATATATATATAATACCTACAAGCTATTATCATGAAGGTTATGAGATAAACTATTTATGTATATATTCTTAATGATATAGTACAAAGAATTCTTTTCGAAAAACTTTTGCTTTGCAAAACTTTTGAAATTTACTAAACTTAAGAAAAATAGTTTTTCATCTTGTAAGATCACATTTGCTTTTATCAAAACTCAACCTTGATGACCTATATAGCCAACATCTTCATTATTTCAATAAAAGCCTTCATTTTGGGGTTAGAAAATAGATGTTTAAATACGTGGTTTACCTAATTATGGATTTTACAAAATTTTAAAGAATGAAAATATTATTTAATCTATTCTTTGAAACCATTCCTTGTTTTGGGATTATACTTTGATAAACCTCTCTTATCCTTGTCAAAATTAGGTCTTTATTACATGTATCCCCTAGGACTTCCATTCTTCCATAAAAATCATCATTTTAGCATTTGGAAATTAGTGTTTAAATAGTGGCCATTTTCACATCCGAATTTTGAAAGTTTCATTTGAGATTATTTTCTTTGTAAAACTCATTTAGTCTTTCAAAAACCATTTCCTAATCAAACTTACTCCTTAAGGCTTCCATTTATTTAATAAAAATCTTTTTTTGGAGTTGAAAAATGGGTGTTTACACTTCAAGCTTCTCTTATTACAAATTTAAAACTTGTTATTGTGATTGAAACATAACTTTTGTAAACTTTTCCTTGTTTTGAAGATATTCCTTAGTAGATCTAAGCTTTACTCATCAAGATCATCCATTTATGATATCTATTCCCTAAACCCTTCATTTTCAATGTAAAATACACATTTTGAAGTTGAAAAATAGCTTTTTTAAATATAGTTCCTTTTTTATCTGAATTTTCAAAAATCATTTTAGTTGAAACTAAAGTAGATCTTTAGCTTTCTATCTTTTTCCTACTATCATCATACTACTACAAGTTATTTATGAACATAAAACAAAAGCCTAATGCATTTATGAACTCAAAACAACTAGATCTAGTTTACTGTACTAGTCATAAATGTATGAACATTATGATGATTAAGTGAATATGATTAGATGATGAATATATGCACAAATCATGAATGATAACAACATAACTTGATAATAAAACAAGGTAATAGCAAAATAACTCAAATAACAAGATCTATAACATTGTGATGGCAAGGATCTCATGTTTAAGTGTTTCCACATCCTTAGCTTAAAGCTCATGGGGATTTTTTAGTGCAATCACACATGAATGATCTTACCATTACATGTTTTTAAGATAATGAAGTGTAGATCTATTACCTATTTAGTGTTTGGATCAAGAAAATTTGAAGAAATCAAAAGTGTGTGTGGATACAGAGAGAGGGCCTCACAATTTGTAGAGAGGAAAGGGAGAGAGTTTCCAAAGAGAAAATGAAGAAAGAAGAAAAATGAAACGATGAAGGCATAAAGGGATATTTATAGAAAAGAGAATTTAGGATTTGTGTGATTAAACAATTGAAGAAAATCAACAAATGAGAGAAAGCAAGGGGAAAGGGGGCATCAGTTTGCATAAGGAGAGAGAGAGAGAGAGATGTGTGTTGTTTAAGATTCAAAATTAAAAAAGTAATTTAAATATTAAAAGTTCTATTGGAAAAGTAAATTATAAGGAAAATGATGAAATTGTAGGAAATAGGTTGTAAGGATGTAAGAAATAGGTTATGAGTAGTTGTACTTGATGAATAGTGTGGAAGAAATCAAAAAGTAGATTAGACATTTAAAGTACCGGTAGTAATGAAAATAAGATAAAAAGATTATAACTGTAACTTTTATAACCCGAAAAATTATATAACTGATATATTTAGAAATCTTATGAAATTACGAGTCTAACAGCATTAATATAATATATTTAATATCTCAAGCCTCGGGACATGCTTTTCAATTTCTATATCTGATCGGATTCAGAATAAGTCCAAAATTCGCTAATATCATCTTTTTAAGCACCTTAATATTATTACGAACCAAACTACACTCTTCACTCATATTTTGACTTCTTGGTTTAGGAACACGGGATTGCCGGATCTAAACTACTAGGGTTTCCTAAAAATTTGTTGACTTAAGGTCTTCGGTTGACTTTTCGGTTTAGGGTTTGAACTTGATATTACCCTAAAAATTATGGGCTTATATTTAGTTTTAAGCTTTTTATGAAAACTTTGAATACCAACAAATTATTTTTACTAAGACTTAAGCTACCATATTATGAGAAGAAGGTATTTATTTCTTTTATCTCCTTTGTAAAACTATTTTTGTTATTTGAGAAAACTTGAGAAAATCTTGTATAATCCTATTCCTATTTTGTTGATGGTAACTCTATTATTTAATGACAAGTTACATAATAGAAAATTTAGTTTCAAGTTTATTTATTAAAGAAAAATTTTACTTTAAATATTGTTGAGACAATATCATTATGAAGATGCATGTATTATGAGCATGTAGTATGTAGATGATGAAAATATGAGATAAGAAGCAAGATAATATTAGTAAGCAATATAGCAATAATAAGCAAGATATTATAGTCAAGTATTGGGAACCTTAGCTTCATCAAGGTAACCCGGTCAAGTATTGAGAGGGCTAGCGTGATTCATGTAGAGGAAAAAGAGAGTGATTTTGATTTGTTTTGTATTTTTGTTAATTAAAAACAATAAGGTGTAAAGTTTGATGTGAATAAAGATGTATGAGAAAAGTAAAAAGTAGATAATAGGTATAGTAGAGTGTAGAAATAGGTATAAAAAAGTATATATAGGTGAATAGTAATGAATAGTGTAGAATAGTACTATGAATAGTAGATAAGACAAATTAATACCGGTAGTAAAGAAAATACGCGTAATTAAGCTATATCTGATATTTTTAGATATCGAAAAATTATGAAACTGATATTTTTGAAATCCTTGTATTTTTGCGAGTTTATTAGTAATATGGGAATATTTTTTCCCTTGGGCGTACTAAGGCACGGTTTTCGAAAACTGATCCCGTTCGAATCCGAAAGACATAAAAAATTATCGAATCTGATATTTTTATGCATCCTTATATTATTATGAACTATTATCCACTACTATCTCAACTTTGTTGTTTTGAGATTAGAAACACAGAATTGTCGGATCTAACCTATTAGGGTTTGATGCGTATTTATTGACCTTAGGGTTTCCGGTTGACTTCCGATTTAGGGTTTGAACATAAATGTATTATAAAATCTGGGGGATTATAGTAATGAAATTTGATTTGTTGAAAAAGATAGTTAAAGCAACTAGACCAATTGAAAAGGAATAATATTCAAATTGATAGTTAGAGAAAATTAAGGAATTTGATTGATGAAATGGGTAATTGAAGCAAATATATAAATGGAAAGGAATATTGGAGTTCTCAAATTTTAATTAAATCTATAAACTAGCTTGATTATATTAATCTATCTCATTATTTCTATAGTTTAATTTACTTGATTTGGTTAAACTATTTAAGTTTAAATTCTAAATTGAATTCTAACTCATGTTTTGCTATTATTTTTCATTTTTTAAAAGAAATTTTGATTCATTTGTCCAATATTCATATTTATTAAGTTTATCAGTTACAAAGTATTATGATTACATTGTTTTCTTCTTTTATCACATTTACTTGATATTCTTATTATTTTCATTTTTATGAAATGTAACGTATTGAGATTTATTGTTGTTTAAGTTTTATGTCACTTCTTTCACAAACATTTATCATTCATCGTTTACTTCTTTAACTCTATTTGAATGATATTTCATGTAATATAGCATATATAAATCCATCAAATTTCATTTAGCGATTTTAACCTTCCACTTACTCCATATTTGAATAAGACTCAGACTCAGTAAAAACAACAAACGACTAACAACTTGACTAGACGCGACTTGACTTGTCTCTAGACCTAAGACGACACGACAACATAATACTGACTCACATAACACGATAAACTCAATAATTGAAGGTTGCCAGTTCACTTTCCATTCTTATCTGTATATATATATATATATATATATGTATATATGACAATGTGCATATGAAACATACAGTGTGCATACTCTTTTAATCATCAAGGGTTTCATGTTTTATATCCTTCATTAGTATCATCTTTTTGCTAAAGTTGTAATTAAGATGTTCATTAATTCATTGAGTTATTATCAATCATTGATTGCAATAACTATTGAAAATTGTATTTTGAAATTTTATTATTAATAGTTCTAGCATTTAAACAACAATTAAACTATTCATGTTTTCTAATATTCTTAAATCATGAAAAAATCGGAAGTGATTTTTGTCACTTTTATCAAAGCCTTTTAAAAATTTCACATTATTTGCTTAATGATTTTCATATTCAAGTTGTATAAATTTGGGTCATTGCAACATTGTTTCAAGTTCAAAACTTGTTTTGAGAAGGGAAATGCAGATTGCAAAGCCACAAAAGTTAGTTCAAGTTATGGAATTAGCTAAACTACATGAAGCAAAATTAAATGATGGGTATTCATACAAGAAAACTACATTCATGGGCAGTTCTTCTTAGGCACCATCATCAAAACCCCTTCAGATTAACTTCTCAACTACTTCAACACCAACTAGTACAACTAATATCAGTAATGTTCAATCTCTAAGTCATTGATTCCAATTAAAAGATTGACACAAGAAGAGATGATATTAGAAGAAAGAAAGGTCTCTATTTCAACTGTGATGAGAAATACAATAAGAATCATAAATGCAAAGGGAAATTCCTATTATTGATAGGACAATAGAGGAATTTGATCAAGAGATTGAGGTTGAAGAAATTAGGGAGGAACATGTCAAAATAATACTATTGCAATCAATTTTCATGCATTATCATGCACTTCTTTACCCAAAACAATCATTTTTAAGGGACCATTTATAACAAGTATATTGCAACCTAAACTTGTTAAATATTTTGGTTTGATTGTGTTACCAACTACCAAATTTCAAGTACTGACTGGTAACGATGCCCATTTGGAATGTGTGGATAAATGTACAAATGTATGTGTAATAATCTAAGGCATAGCATTTGTGGAAATATTTTATATTTTTCCTATACATGGGGCATATGTAGTGATAGGAGTTTAATGGCTGCAGACTTTTGGTCCTATACCACAGATTATGGTACAACAATGATGTAATTTTTGTATAGGGATATTCAAGTTACATTGATAGAGATATTATTATAGGTGACATATATTGCATCACTTTCGATCAGTAGAGGAGATTGGTGTCTATTAATTCCATTTCTTTTTGTTAGGAATTGGTGGCTCAAGCGATAGATATTAACACATGTGAGAATACTGCCAGTAATACAACCTTAAAGGAAGTATTGGGTAGATTTTCTCAAATGTTTGAGAACCATTATCACCGCCACCAAATCGTTCAATCTAATACCATATACATTTAATTGATGGGACAACTCCTGCCAACTTGAAGCCTTATAGATATCCTCACTTTTAGAAAAGTAAGATTAAGAAGCAAGTAAAAGACATGATGGAATAGGAAGTAATGAGCATATTACTAGTTCATTTTCTTCACCCATGTTACTAGTGAATAAAAAAGATGGTAGTTGGAGATTTTTCATTGATTATTGAGGATTGAATCAAGTGACTATCAAAGATGAATTTCTAATATCAATTATAGATGAATTACTTGTAAATTACATAGCTCCACTATTTTTTCAATGTTAGACCTTAGAGTTGGTTAACACCATATCTAAATGCATGAAAAGAACATTGAGAAGACAACATTCAGAACACATGATAGGCATTACCAATTTTTAGACCTTAGAGTTGGTTAACACCATATCTGAATGCATGAAAAGAACGTTGAGAAGACAACATTCAGAACACATGATAGGCATTACCAATTTTTAGTCATGCCATTTAGGTTAAGTAATGCACCAATAACATTCCAATCAGTCATGAGCAATATATTCTGACCATTTTGGGAAAATTCATCATTGGTTTTTTTTTTTTTTTTTTATGATACCCTAATGTATAGTTGATTATGGAATTACATATTGAACATCATTGCAAATTTAATTGATAATACTTTCTTTTAAAAGGAGAGTAAATGTTCCTTTGGAGTTTCTAAGATTAAGTATTTAGGCCATCTCCTAATCCTTCTAAAGTAGAGGCAGAAATCTAAACTCCTTATGAATATTAAGCAGTTGCATGCTTTTGGGGCCAATAGGGATATTACCAACGATTTGTCAAGGGCTATTCTTCCATGGCATATCCTTTAAGTGAGATGCTCTAGCAAGATAGATTTGAATGGACTGATGCAAGCAAGGAGGCCTCTGACAAGTTAAAGATAGATTTGATTGATGCACCAATACTGGTACTTCCCAATTTAACTAAGTTTATAGTGGAGACAGATGCTTGGGGAACAGGTGTAGGTGTTATTCTTTTACAAGACAAGCACCTAATAGCTTATTTTTGCAAGAAGTTGCCACCACATATGTCCAAAGCTTCGACATATGTACACGAATTTTTGCCATCGTTGAGGTAGCATGTAAACGTGACAATATCTCTTAGGTTCTCACTTTACTATTAGAATTGATCATTGAAATTTAGAGATTTTGAATCAAGTTATATAGATACCTGAACCACAAAAGTTCCTTTCTAAGCTCATTGGATATGATTATACCATAATGTATAAAGTTAGAATAGAGAATCAGGTGGTAGATTCTCTTTCAAGACAATATGATGGGAATTATTTTATGGCTCTTCTCGCTCCAGTTCCTTTATTTTTGGATCAACATAAATCTGAAATGATTTATTCAAGAGATTAAGAAGATCATTGAAGATATGGATAAAGGTAGAAATCTTAAGTGGCCATAACAGTGGCATGGTGGTCTCTTATATTATAAGACTCGCCTATTTTTAGTGCCTAAGTCCAATCTTATTCCAACTTTGCTATAGGAATTTCATGTTACCCCTTACGGGTCATTTTGGAGTGGATAAGACATTTTAGAAATTATTATCCCAATTTTTTTCGAAGAATATGAAACACATGGCGGATCAATGTGTGTGAGTGTTATATATGTTAGCATATTAAATATGCTATAAGATCACCAACTGGATTATGAAATCCTTTGCCAATAGCCTAATGTATTTACATTGACATCTTTATGGACTTTATCACATGTCAGCCATTATCACAAGGATTTACTATGATTTTAGTAGTACTAGACAAGCTTTCAAAATACTGTCATTTAGGTCCTCTACCTTCTAATTTAACTATTTCAAAAGTTGCTACTTTGTTTCCAGATATAGTAGTAAAATTGCATGGATTTTCCAAAAGTATTATATCTTATCGAGACTTAATCTTTTTGAGTCATTTTTGGAAGGATTTATTCAAGATAAGTGGCACCAAGTTGACTATGAGGAGTGCATACCATCCCTAGATGGATGGTCAAATCGAAGTTCTTGATAGGGTGATACAACAATATTTACGTTGCTTTGTCATGGACACCTTAAATCTTAGGTTACTTACCTTCCTCAGCTGAGTTTTCCTATGATGTTTCGTTCACAATAGAACTAAGATGCCACCTATTTGAGGTGGTATATGGAAGACATCTGTAAATCCTGGTTTTCCTAGTAGACAAGTAAACTTCGGAAACCAGAAAACAAAACCTTAAATCGGATTAGTTCAAGTTTAGTGAGAGAAACCTAGAAACTCTAAATCGACTTTCCTTCGGTTTCATATCAAAAGAACTTTTATAAAATAATCTAATGTGGAATATTGTTTTAAAGTATATTTCAAACCATAGAAAGTTTTTATTTCGAAAAATTTTCTATTCGGGCCTTCCCGAACTCCATTACAGAAAGCGAGCCCGGAACTAGAAACTCAGAAAAATATCCCGGAATACTCCTTAGAACCGAAATTTATAAAGATTTCAAAAATATAAGTTTTATAATTTTTCGAGTTATAAAAATTACAGTTATAGCCTTTTTCCCTTATTTTCTCTACTACCGGTAAAGTAAATGTCTTCTCTATTATTTATCACTATTCACAAGTACAACCTACTACACACACAACCATACCCTAGTCTTACATCCTTAAAAACACTCATTATATTTTCTTTTTCAAGAAATTTTTGTCTCTTAAACAAATTATCACATTTAATACATTTTATTACATAAATTACAAATTTAACAAATTCAAATCTCTCCCTCTCTCTCACTCAATGGATGGTCAGTGCACACCCCTCCCAATTGCCTCCAATATTGATTTATTTTATCTCTTTTTTATAAATAAAACTGTCACGCCCTAAAGGTACCCTAGTAGTAGTAAACAAGTCACACTTGAATACTATCATTAGATTACCTTCAGCGAATGACAGGTTTTTAAAACAATAGGATCTTTCAGTTGCTTGATAAGAAATAATAAATACATAAAAGAAATAACTTAGTGAATAATCATTACTGAACTATTACATACCATATAGTTCTTCTGAAGTACACAGCTAAATAATCTATTCTAATAGTACATAACCATTAAACTAAAATATAACTGTAGACTTCCAGCTCCTAAGCTCTTACCAGAGCCATACTCCTGGAAGTGACTAACCAAGGTCGTAAAGTAAACCTGAAAAGACTGTTGGAGTATGAGCGAAACCACAGCTCAGTGAATAAATAACATACCATACATCACACAAGTTATTAGCAAATCATATGTAATGCAAGCATTCAACCATATGCACAGATACAACTTGGATGATCTAGAATCCAAACAGGAAAAAGATTTACGCTTCTTTTTAAGGTTGGAAGAACCATACTTTATGACCCACCTGCCCAGGAGAGACTAAGTACACAGGAGAATCAACGATTCTCGTTTTAGGTTATCACTTTGAATATACTCGATTAAACTAACATCTCCTGCAATCCCCTTAGAAACTCCCTAAGTATTAATCATTTCAAAACGATTCTATGGGCGCGTTCTTCAGT